>JAHBCN010008492.1:0-38639 GCA_019359885.1 Listronotus oregonensis | reverse complement strand
GATATGATATGCAAGATAAAAATATTTAAAATTTTATGCAAAAAATGAAACAAAAAATATTGGGAGTCATTTTAAAAAATTAACTTCGTCCTTGTACGGGCTTTTTGATACATACTGTATACATAACGTTGTTTGCAAAATATGGGGCAGCAAAAACCAAAATATTTTAGTAATTTTTTTTCCAATTTAAATATTTAAAGCAATAAAGGGGGGTTCCACTTCACAGACTTACGCTGTATACCGGGTGTTTCTCAAAGGTGGTTCCCCCTATAACTTTTTTATTTTTTAAGATGGGAAAATGAAATTTGGCCTGTCGATATATGACCTAAAAATGCATTTAATGACGTACTCAATTGTTCTGACGATTTCCGGTTTCACCGGAAATGACCTCAACTTTTGAATTTTATATGGAACACCCTGTATTTTTTCTACCTATTCGATAGAAAATGACATTCTTAATACAATGACACCCCATATGTCAACTTTTAACATTTTAGTTTAAAATTATTTAATTTTTTAAAATTCAATCTAGAGTGCCATGACGCCGTTAAAACAACCAATTTTAAGTCAGGGAGGCGTAAAAAAATAGTTTGAATTATCTGACGTATTATTTGTCTTTTCCAGAAAGGTAAAAGGATTCCAAAATTTTATTTCTAGGCATAACTCATTTTTTAAAAATGGAACGATGGTGGCTCGTTGGCATATTTGAAAAGAGCATTTATTTCTGAATAATTTGATACCCCACACTTGCTATTTTAAGTTAAGTTATCACTAAAAAAGCAAAAAAATAGGCATAGTAGTTGTTGCTTATAAAACTATAAAACATCCGGGCCGTGGCATTCGAAACAAAAATGTTGTAGTTTAACCTGTTTAACAATGATGTTACATATATTTAATAATTAAATGCGAGTTAGTTATTTAAAGTTATTGCCGTGTTTATTAATAAGGCATATTAATTTTAATACCTATAAATATAATAATTAATAATAATAATAATAATAAAATAAGTATTATTTTTATAAGCAACAGCTACTATGCCTATATTTTAGCTTTTTTAGTGTTGATTTAACTCCAAATATCAATTGTGGGCTATCAAATTATTCACAAAAAAAACTCTTTTCGAATATGCCAACAAGCCATCATCGTTACATTAAAAAAAAAATTAATTATGTCTAGAAATAAAACTTTGAAATCTTTTTACCTTTCTGGAAAAGACATAAAACATTAAAGATAATGAACACTGTTATCCACGCCTTCTGGACTCAAAAACAACGTGGCACTCTAGATTAGATTTTAAAAAATAAAATATGTTAAAAGGAAAATGTCAAAAGTTGACATATGGGGGTGTCATTGTATTAAGGATGTCATTTTCTTTTAAATGGGTAAAAAAATACAGGGTGTTCCATTTAAAATTCAAAAGCGAGGTCAGTCATCATCAAAAACAATTAAACACGTCATTCAATGCATTTTTAGGTTCTACATTGACAATTTAAATTTTATTTTTCCATCTTAAAAAATAAAAAAGTTCTAGGGGGGAACCACATTCGAGAAACACCCGGTATATTACACAAGATATTTGGAAAATAGGTGTACACATTTTATGGTAAAATTCTGACGTATAATAGCTATTTATGTATCAAGGGCGTTACTGGGACTATAATGCCCTGAAGGTCGAAATAGCCCGAGGGCCTCTGGCCCGAGGGCAAGATTTCGACCTGATGGGCATTATAGTCCAGTAAAGCCCGTGGTGCATACAACGCTTTATGTTTTACTCAAAAAAGAGTTTTTCAATGACTAATTACATTATTTATTCGCAATATAAAAAATAAGTTGCACCTGTACCTGTATACGTAAGTAGATAATGACTGGTGTTAAGTTTGACTTTGATGTTTCTGTCAGTTAGTCAGTTGGCATTTTTTATTTAACGATTTGCTCAAAATGAATGAAATTCCACACAATATAAGAGAAAAGGCCATAAAAGCGACCGAAAATCTTTTGCCAGTTAAATCAAGGCAACAGTATGATCGGGAGTATGGCATATTTGGTATTTGGAAAGATGCGAACGCAATTCTTCAAATAACCGAAAACGTTTTAATGGCATATTTCAGGAACTGGTAAGTTATTGATTTTATTTTAATAATATGTTTAACAAACTTTATTATTTTTGGTCGGAAAAATACAGTCCGAATTTCTCTGGACCAAGTATTCCACCCTAAGGTCTACGTTGATGGTCTATGAAAATATAGACATTTCGCAATACCATCATCTCATATCTTTTTTAAAAGTTAAGTCGAAAGGATACGGCCCGAAGAAGTCTAAAGTTTTGAAGGAGAACAAATTTTTAAAATTTATTAAGAAGGCTCCTGATGATATCTACTTGGTACACAAAGTCATATTGGTAATGGGTGTTTTTGGAGGTTTAAGACGAGATGAGTTTGTCAAAATGACCCTTGATGACATTGAAGATAGAGGAACAGTCTTGGTTATAAAGGTACCAGAAACTAAAACTTCAACTTAAAAAAGTTTTACTATCATTGAAGAAGATTTAGGCGCTTTAAATTTAATAAAAAGTACACAACATTAAGACCAGCTGGAATAAAGGAGCGAAGATTCTTTCTTACCTATAGAAAGGGTCGATGTACAGTACAACCCATTGAAGAAATACATAGGGAAGCGTCCCAACATTGATCGCAAAATTTTTAAAACGGGATAATGCAGAAGCTTACACCGGCCATTGTTTGCGTCGCACATCGTCAACTTTACTTGTTGAGGCAGGTGCTTCGTTTGAAACGCTAAAATATCATGGGAAATGGAAAAGCTTTTTCAGTAGCTGAAGGATATATAGAAGAAAGTATTTCATCCAAAAACAAAGTAGCCAAAATGATTGCTAATTCAGTTAATTCCGAGGTTAATTCCGTATCGACTATTGAAAATTTTAATGGACTGTTCTTCTATACAAAATAGCGTTAGTGCTACCACCGCTGCTACCATCATAAAAAACACCGACCATTCTATAGTGGGATCAGCTAATTTTCCGGACATTTCAAAATTGAAATTTTTTATTTTGGAAATAAAGTTTAATTTTTAGTATTGTTTAAAGAAAATTATTTTTGTATAAACTTGATCTTTATTGTGAGAGAAATAAAATTGGATAAGCAATAAAAATTCCATATTAGCGCATTAGGGCATTATAAGCGGGCATTATCATAATGCCCGCTGTGTGTATATTACACGAAATTTGTCAGCGTGTTTTTTCCTATCATTACTTCGATATCCTTCCACAAAAATGGTATGAGATTTGATATGTAAATTTAGATAGGTATTTTAAATACCTGATGTGTAATAATTTAAAAAAATCTGTAAAGTGGTGTCTGAGATATTTGATTTTTGACTTACTAAAATTATGAGGCGCTTTTCGGAGGCACTTAAAATTTAATATAAGTAGGTTTAAGGACACAAGCCAGAAAAAATTCTAATAACTGCACATAACAGGGGCGGTACGGCGGTACTATCGTATTTTAAGACGGGTATTTTAGAAGTTTGTACTTGAGTTTCTGAGGACATAATTGTCTTAGAACTTAAAGTGCAAGCAGTATTGTATTCACTAAACAAAGAAAATTGTTGTCGTTTTACCTAAATATCGCGAACACCATTCTACAAAAAAAAATCCTGGATAACCGCACTTGTCTACACTTATAAATAAAACTGTTAAAAAAACTTATATTTAAAAAAGAATATTACTTCTCAGATCAGTAAAAAATTTGCAAAGTAAAAAAAAGGCTAAAAAATGCAATTGTGTTTTTTTTTTGTTATTTATTGTTTATAGCCCCATCAACTACAAAGGTTATTAGAGGCCTCTAGCAGTAGGTACAATGATTTGTTAACAATACTTAATTATTCTTAAATAGTTCAATAACTTAATACTTATTACTTAAACATAATTAATTAAATTTATCTCGGTCAGAAATCTTTTTATATTCGCAATGTTAGCATTTTCACCTAAAGATTCTGCGACCCCATGGTTTAGGTTATGTTTGTTTCGCAGTTGTGCTAATTCCAGACATTCCTCAAATATGGTAACATGGGCTAAGGCGTTCTTTGGCTACCATGTTGGTAGATAGCGGCGATGATTTGCTCACTTTGAAAAGACACGGAGGATGGCTTTCTTTCAATGTAGCAGAAGGATATATAGAGGAGTCCATTACGGTTAGTTGATTTGCAGACTTTGTACAAACTGTACAAGTGATCAATTTTCTTAAGGAGATATTCGTGGCTAAATTTCGCATGTCCTATTCATAATCTTGTAAGTATTACTTGATCTTTTCGGTTGAGGTGGTTGTTATTCCAAGGTTTGACGTAGGGTTTAATATCATTTATCTTAGTTAGCTGATTTGACCAATGATTCTGCCACACGTTCTGTATTTTAAATTTGAAAAACATTTTAACATCATTACTTGGTACTGAGACATTGTTGCTTATATTTTGCTGAAAAATAGCTTCTTTAGCTGCTGTATCTGCTTTTTCATTTCCTTTAATACCTATTTGTGATGGTATCGATATGAAGTTAACACATTTTTGGTGACTCTAAAGGTTGTGTAGAGTCCTTTTATTTTTTGTTGAAGTGGGTGTCTGGGATATAGTTGCTAAAGTCCCTGTATTGAGCTAAATGAATCAGTAGCTATAGTATATTTCATTATGTTTTGCCTTTTGATATACTCTAGTGCTTGTTGGATTGCATATAATTCTCCTAAATATATTGAGTACCACTCGTGCAATTTATAGTAAAACGTTTCAGCTGGAGTAACTACTGCAGCTCCAACACCATCTTTTGACTTAGACGCGTCTGTGTAGATTATAGACATTTTTTCATAGCTTCTTGATAAGAGCTTCTTAAAATTGCCCACGATTATTTCTGGAGATGTTTCAGACTTGGAAAATATGGTTAGGGATGGTTCCGGGATTTGTATGCTCCATGGTGGAAAGTTTAGGGTTTGATTCGGCATTATTTTTGGAAGTTGGATATCAAGGTGATTAATGTATCGATTTAACCTTTCATAGAATGGGACTGATATTCTTCTATGCAATTGTTGAATGCCCTACTTTTTCTGACTTTAACTACACCGAAAAAAAATCTATTAAAATAAAATAAAAATGGTATGTATTTAAACAAATAGTTTTTTGGTATGGGCCAAACAAATATGTTTAATCAAATATTTTTTTTTAATTTAAAGAAACACATATTTATTTTTTTCTTATACTTTCTAGCCCTATTTTCAATATTTTTCTAAACCTTTTAATGTGCGATATGCGCCATTTTAATTCATGTTTCATGCTTTTACTTTTATTATTTAAAAGTATATGTTTAGTATTAGAAATTTAAGCCAAAGTATTTGTAAATCCATATATTTATTACATATAAATTAAATACAATAAAAAATCAATATTTGTTTAAGGGTAGATAGATATTTTTTACCACCATTTAAAATTATTTTAAGAGACTGTAGAGATTATATCTATTCTACTCTAAAAATAAAGTTTATTTTCTTTGAAAAGTTGGAAATCAATCAGCAAGATCATTTTTTACTGAAAACTCCTCCATGGGCAACTTTCAAGCCCAAATGCATACCAGATAAAAAATATGAAAATGACTTACAAACAAATATTTTCTTAATATCAATATTTTGTGTTTGATATATCAGGTGTTTGATTTTTGTCATGATTTGTTTAATCTCACTGCTTCTTTTTTTTATGAAAATTATACGACCAAATTTTTATTATATTTATTTTAAAATTATGTATATCAAACAAATTTTGTTTACTTTAAATACAACAAAAATGTTTTTTTTTAATTTATAAAGCATTACAAAATACCTATGTTATAATTATTATTTCGTTAAAGTAGATGATCAATAAATCGATGCTGAAATCTACCGTATGCTTATTTATTCGGAATTTTTTCTTAAGTACCGTCGTTTGCAGTAATTTATATTTCTACAAGTACACAATGTAAATATTTTTATACTGCATTTGAGTTTTTTATTTTAGTTTCGTTTATTTTTGTTAACGTTTCGCTAGCCACAACTTTTCATTAAATTTAAATTTATATTCTCATCAATTGAAAAAATATTTAGAAAATTTTTTAAACAGTAATTCTGGATGACTTTTATTTACATTAACTACAGGCTGTTTCATCACAAATATTATATACAAAAAAAGTATCATCATATATCAAGCTAGTTTAAAAACTAAAGTAAATATATGATTTTCAAAGCATACATTTATTTAAATTTTAAAATCCCGTGGGTTGAAATGTTATACGAAGTTGGAAAGATAAAAAAAGCTTGTAAAATGCAAACGTTTATGTTTATATAAATTCCAACTTTTTCTGAAAACACTATGCAAGTTAATCAAAAAAATTGGAGAAAAAATGGGATTTTATTTTTATTCTTAAGATAATGAAGTAGTATATTTCATTACCAGTACGGAATTGACGATTTTTCCATTTGATTTCGGTATGCAACAAATAATGTTCTACTCTCCATATTTTTAGGACGGAGATCTGTGTATTTACGGTACAGTGTACAGGGATTGAATTTGCAATTTTCATTGGTAATGGTAAAACTTCTTGACCTGTGAGTTTTTTCATCTCGTCAGAATACGACAAGGAAACGCCCATTATCTTCCACATCGTCTAAACTCAAACGTATTAAATCATCTCTGCGGCATGCGCCGAAGATGCCAAACACTAAAATTACTTTTGCTAGTAGATATTGTCCATCTGAAGCTTCACATAAAAATTTGGTTATATGTTCTGTTGTAAGAACCTTGGATTTCTTTGGTACATATCCTACAGCTTGTCGTTTCAAAAAAGCGATAGTTTTTGGATATTGGTTGTGAGTATTTTTTTATTGCCAAACAACTCTTTAACATGGAGAATCGAGTCCATAAGGTGGATGACTTAATAGATTTGGCTTTTTTAGAAAAATAAACTAAGAGAATATCGTTACTCACAATTTTGATTCTGTTTTGAGTCCGCCATTCGGTAAAAATGTGATATCCATGTTCATATCTCAACCTGGATTTTACTGGTAATAAATCCGCACTTACTTCTGCCGCTTGTTGTAATATAATATTGGGAATATCCGAATTTTCTTCCAAATCTGAAATCATTTTTTGAAAATGGCATAAATTTCACTGAGAGAAAATAAAATATGTCATTAATAAATAAATCGTTGTTACAAACAGTTTACATGGATGGATTTTTGTATAAGCGCACGGAAAGAGGGATAGGGAAAAAAATCCGTGCGCTGTTCTGAAAATGTCATATTTACTGTATTTTATACACAGTTGAAAATGTAGTATTTTCAGGTAAGTATAAAAAAGAGGTTTTTTGGTATTTAATTGTGCATGCCGAATAACCTAAAAAAACAATTTGCACTTGTCACCTGACTGTGACAGCAGATTAGAAAAATGTGATAGGAAATTTTAAAAAGTCAGGTTGAGATTTATAATATATTAAAAAGTTATAAGACAAAACATTTTGGAATGTAGTTTTGGGCTTATCTACCAAATTTCAACGAAAAATATAAACATTTAGGAAAATTTGTTTTTTGGCGACATCCTGTACTCATACATTTTTTTGCTTTTGCACAAGAAACCATTTCCTTAGCACCTATAATATCATTTTAAATAAAGTAAATTTGAGGAATTACCCCATAAAATATGACTGTGTATTTTTCGAACACCTTATATTCCTATTCTCCACAATTGATAAAACAGAAAAAATTACAAAAGTGATTTGTTTTAAAATTCCCAACACAGGGATCAACCTCAATATGAACACTTTTCCAAAATTCATCCTTTTTGAAACTGATTACCATTAAATGGAAACATATTATACAGATTGGGCACTTACATATTATACTTACACTAGAACTTTACTTAAACTTTACATAAGCACTACCATATTAAACAAATACAATTTTTAATATTTTATTGCTCATTTTTAATAAAAAAACCTAAATAAATCCATATTTTATTTCTGGTGTAACTTAATTATAAACACATTATAAGTTAGGCAACCAGTTATACTACATAAATCCTTACAACGTTAAGAACACTGGGATCCGATTCTGTAGGCAAATTTTTTGACATTCCATTTCTTTATCTCTTTCGAAACAGTGGGTGGTAGGTTTAAAGTGAGTGGGTATAACACCCTTCCACTGCGACCAATCGGTCTATTGTAGCTCACACCCTTTTATATTTCTCCCATCAGGTCCAGACTCCTAATAAATCTGATGATCCTGTTGGGAGGAGATCTTTCACCTCCCCCGGCAACACGGTGTCATTGCCGAGAATTGCGAATCTTAGTCGTGCCATTGCTGGGCACGAACACAGTATGTGTTATGCCGATTCATCCCCCTCCATGCACATGCGGCATTTGGCGTGTTCCGCTAGGCCGATCTTGTGCATGTGGTATTTTAATCTGCAGTGTTCCGTGTACAGTCCCACTAGAGTTTTAAGGTGAGCCCTTGATTACTCCAGTAGTTTGACAGTACATTGTTGGTTCGGTGGGCTATGAAGGCCTTCAAATTTCTGAGACCCGGAAGTCCATGCCAGTACCGAATATTTTCTCTTTGTGTCCAAGCTGATATGAACTGCTTGGCCATTCCACAAGATGTATTGATGACCGGTTCCGGCCCTGTGAATTTTGTTTCCGCCCCTCTTTTGGCAAGGAGGTCTGCGGATTCATTACCCTCTAGGCCGGTCTGTCCAGGTATCTACAGTAGTGTAACCTTATTGTTTTGACCCATTTTGGTCAGCGCATCCTTGCAATTCCAGGCGATTTTCGAATTGGACCGGCTGGATTTAAGAGCCTTAAGAGCTGCTTGACTTTGGAAGAATATTTTAACTGTCTTACGTGTGCAGTGCCGATCAACCAGCGATCTAGCACACATCTCAATAGCAAATACCTCCTCTGGAAATATGGTTGCGAGAGTGCCCAGGCTAAAGGAAAACTCTGCCCTCGGCCTTTGTCCATATATTCCAGCTCCAACACCGTCCTTGGTTTTGGAGCCATCGGTGTACCAACAGATGTCAGCCCGGAGCAGGTCGGTCGTTTTTCGACTCCAGTCCTCCCTTTGTGGGTAGACTACACTGTAGGGCCGGTTGTAATTGGTTGCTGTATGCCTTATGTCTGAGGGCATTCCCTGTCTGTCACAGGTCAGGACATTCCCGAGGGGACTGGTGCTCTCCATATGAGACGCCTGCCGTTTGTTACTGACCGCTTAAAAGAGTCTGTAGGTTGCCGACTTTCCTCTCTTTCCAAGTAAATATGCAGAGGAGGCAGTCCTAGGAGGGCTTCCATGGCCGCAGCTGTTGGTGGCTAGATAGCTTTGCTTGGGTCAGCCGCTGCTGCCCCTTGTGCTACCATGCCACAGAGCCATACGTGATCATTGGTCTTATGACTGTTACGTATAGCCAGTACATCTGTTTTGGTTGCATGCCCCAGGATTTGCCACAGATCCTGCGGCATGTGCAGAAAGATAGGGTCGCCTTACGGGTGACTTTTTCTAGATGCAAATTCCAGCTAAGTGTGCTAACTAGGATCAACCCGAGATATTTTGTTTCTTTCGCAAATGGTATTATTTCACCTTGCAGAGTTAGTGGTCAGGTTTCTCTTTCAGGTGAAGGGGACAATAACCATTTTTTTGAGGGTACATTGTCATTTTTTCCCTTTGACACCAGCTTTGTGTGGTGTTTAGTACTTCTTGAAGGATGTTCGAAATCATCTCATCAGAGTTTCCTTTAATTAGGATGACTAGATCATCTGCATATGCCTGCAGATCGATCTCCCAGAGAGAGAGTATGGCCAGCAGATCATCCACCAGGAGCGACCACAGCAGGGGATATAGAACCCCTCCCTGCAGGCACCCCCTGGCGGCCCTAAATCTGATCATCTCCCCCTGCATATGGGTGGTTATGTTTCTGTTTTCTAACATGGTCCTGATCCAGTCACATATGACCGGACTGATCCCTCTAGAAGCTGCAGCCTCATACAGGGAGTCAGGTAATGCATTGTTAAAAGCTCCTACAATATCTAGAAATGCAGCCACCGCCATCTCCTTTTGTTCCAGGGAGCTGGCGATGTTTGTCACCAGGTTATTTAGGGGTTATTCTGTTGATTTACCCGTCTCGTATGCATACTGGTGTTCGAAACAGTAACAAACTTCTTATGAGTTACCTTTAGTGGCAACAAGGACATGTGATCCTTATTTTGACTTTCTCTTTATTTTTACATATTCCTAACTCTGGATTCATTTAAGGTGTTTTTTTAATAAAAATAGACACAAGTATTGTAAATTTTAATGTATTTGTTCAATATGTATGTGCTTAATCAGTGTATGTTCCTATCTGATTATCAATTTGAAAAGAAAGAATTTTAATGTTAGTCTACTTGAAGGCCCCCTAACTCAAAAACCTGAGATTTTCGGGAAAAACGGATTTTAGATTCGTGATCAGTGACCCAAAAAAACCCTATATGCAAAAAATTATTAAAATTAGTGTCTGTACTGAGCCCTGGGGTACCCCAGCATTAATTTTGTAGAAGCTGAAAGAATCACCATCTACAATACTTGATATACGTCGATTAAAAAGAAAACTGGAGAGACAAGAGCAAAGCTTAGGTGGAAGAAGCCCATCAGGCTAGACCTGATCGAAAGCTTTTGATATGTCAAGAGCAACGATCTGAGATTCACCAAGAATCTCAAGGGATTTGTTCCAGTTGTTCGAGACAAAGGAAAGAAGATCAGATGTGGATCTTCTGTGACCAAATCCATACTGCCTGTCATGTAACATCTTGTGTTTTTCCAGATACTTTAAGATTTGGGAATTCATGAAATTTTCTATTACATTGCAAACAACAGAAAGAAGGAATATTGTTCTATAGTTAGAAGGGAGAGTTTTGCATCCTTTCTTGGGGACAGGTTGCACACGTGCAGCTTTCCAGCTCTCCGCAAAAATGCCCGTCCTGTAGGAGATTCGAAAGAGGCGAGTTAGGATAGGTGCAAGCTCGGGATCACATTTTTTTAAGATGATTGCTAGTATGCCATCCATCTATCTAGTATACGTTAGTGTTGGATATAAGTATGCTATTCTTCCTGGAATTGTTTAACGACATCATATTTTATTAGGATGACTTGAGCCTAAGACTAAGTTTTTTACATTAGAATTATATTAATTTATTTTTTTTGAAATTGGATATTTAAAATAATTACTAAAAAAACTTTTTTTAAATTTCAACACTCTGTATCTTAGAAACTATGCATTTTGATACTATATTTATAAAAACTTTTTTTTATATTTTTAAATGAGCAATTACCACCTGAAATTTAGCCATGCATTTTCCGAACAACTTGTATATGTCACTTAGTATATTATTTTCCAATGTTCAAGTATTTTTTCTTCTAAAAAGAACAAATTTTTCAGCATTTGTTAATTAAATTTATTAACAAATTAAAGTATTTCGTTATTTTTTAGTCCATATCTCAATTATGTTTTTTTAAAGTAAAATCCATTACAAAAAATACCTTTGTCAGGGTTTCTCTCAGTGGTACAATATTTAAAAAAAAAACAGTATTTTCTGTTTTTGTATTTTGTCACCCAAAGCATTGTACAGGGTGGCACCTTTTCGTTGACCTTACAGGGTATAGCGAAAACTGAAAGAGATAGGACAAATCTGATTGCACAATCTCGATTTCGATTTTTGAAACAAATTCAATGGTGAAACTAAATCATGGATAACTTGATTCGTTTTGGAGATACAGAGTGTTTTTCAAATTTTGTCAATTTGGCCAGGCACTTGTAACTCACTTGGTATTAGAGATAGAAAAAAGTATAAATAGAAAAGTTTTAGGGATTTTTTAGAACTCAGTGGCGTACCTATAAATTTTTTATTGACTTTTATTTTTAAGTTATAACACAAAGTTGGGTTTTTTCAAATGGAACACCCTTATATTTTTTAAATGGATAGAGCTTACAAAGACCAATTCGATGATATATAGTTTGATGGGTCTGTCTGTAACAGATGTTGCGCAAATTGGCAAAAATCTATAAAAATTAAAATATTTGAGACAAAGTTGTTGTTTTTTAATGGGACACCCTGTGTAATTCTTTAATAAGTAATGCAACTGACAAATATCAACCAAATGATATATGGTTTAATGGGTCTGCGTTCAATAGATCTTGGGCAAACTGCCAAAAACTTAAAAAAAAAATCATATATCCGATCCTTGCTAACACTTATTTTATTATTTAACCAATTTTCTAACTTCTATATAACTAAAATTTAAATTACGAATAAAAATCCAAGACTAAAATATATATTTAATAATTCATACTATTAAATATATGCCTAAACTTTATATAAAAAAGTTTTGATATTGTTGTGTTTATCATGATTGAAAAAGGAAACATTTTCTAAAGTAGGCTTTGAGTATAAAACCCCGTATGAAACAAATGAAACTGACGTACTAGTATGACTTATTTGGAAGCAGTGATATTATTTTATAAAATGGAGTTTCAAAATTACGAAAAATTTAATATGTTGGAATGTTACATTGAAAGTGGAAAAAATAGTATAAATCATTAAATCTGTATTTTAATAGATATCCAGAACGAAGGCAACCAGGACAGAAAATGTTTACCAGATTAGTAAGTAATTTGATTTCCTTTGGATCTTTTCAAAACCACGTTCAAAGACCTATAATAAAGAAAACAGAGAGCTGGAAGAAATGAATACAATAGGGTATGTTGTCGCAGAACCTACTGCATCATCCAGACAAATTTTGGATGCTATTGGTGTTAATAGAAAAAAAAAAGTAAAAAAAAATTAAAACGCCACAAATACCATCAATATGTTTATAGAAAAATCCATAATTTACATCCGGGTGACGCAGAACGCCGTATCACATTTTGTTTGTGGTATCTCCGGCAATGTGAACAAGATCCAGAGTTTTCCAGAAAGATAATATGGACAGATGAAGTTCGAGTAACTAGTGATGGATTCCTCTTCCGAGCCAGAAAATATTTCTCTTCTTCCAATCTGTATGTATCTCAAATTAGACCCTCTTTAGAATATTGTTCTCATGTCTGGGGAATGGCGTCCCCTACAACACTTAGCATTCTGGACTCCATTCAAAGAAGAGCCGTTCGTCTTATTAATGATCCAACGCTCACAGAAAGGCTTTCTCCTCTTGCCCACCGTCGAGCTGTAGGGGATCTGTCGCTCTTCTATAGGTATTTTCACGGCTTCTGCTCAGAGGAGTTGGCCAGTATAATTCCTTCTCTGGCAGCTCCCAACAGAGCAACCCGTAGTGCAACTTTTATGCATCCTTTTACAGTTCAGTTAGAGAGGCCTCAAACTTCCCGCTTTCTTCGTTCCTTTATCCCTAGAGTGTCAAGACTGTGGAACCTGCTGCCCGCAAAAGCTTTTCCTTCTCCTCCCAATCTCCAAATATTTAAGTCCCGTGTAAACAAACTCCCTCTCACCACACTTAAGGCACCCACGGTACGTTAGTACTTAGGCATCAGCCTTCGTGGACTGTCCCAAGATAAAAAAAAAAAAAAAAAAGGAAATCCTCGTTTGACAGTAAACAGAGTCAGACAAGGGAAATTCGGTTTTAATGTGTGGTGTGCACTTTATAAGAACAGAATTTTGTGCCATTTTGAATTTGATGACAATCTCACAACAGACCTTTATTTAAATATTTTGGAAGAAAATATATTAAATGAGATAGATTTAATCTTCCCCTTCTGGAAATGAATAATGTCATCTTTCAACAAGACGGTAATTCTTGCCACAATGCCCGTGCCGGGGGGTTATTTCTTGATGAACATTTTGCCAATAAGTGGATAGATACCAATGGTCCAGTTAGGTGGCCGGCACGGTCACCTGACCTTACCCCTATGGACCTTTTCCTCTGGGGATTTGTTAAAAACGAAACCTATAAAACTAAGAGCAACAATTTAAATGAATTACACATGCATTTTAGGAA
Organism: Listronotus oregonensis; assembly: GCA_019359885.1. Lineage (NCBI taxonomy): Eukaryota > Metazoa > Arthropoda > Insecta > Coleoptera > Curculionidae > Listronotus > Listronotus oregonensis. Next base: position 24,585 of record JAHBCN010008492.1, on the reverse strand, counting down.
CAGTTTACAAAAGGTGTCCAACTTGCATATATATAATGCTTTAAGAAGTGTCGCTAAATGTTGCGAAAAATGTATAGAAAATAATGGTTTGCAATTTGAACATTTGCTGTAAAGGACCTAAATATTTCGTAATTAAAATTTATAAAATAATTAATTCTTTTTTGTTTGTTTAAATTATTCAACTTATAATATTAGTATTAGTACTGGTAATTATGTTAAATTATAGTTTATCTAAAAATGTATTTTTTTTTTAAGATAATTAAATAGTTCTCCCTTTTAAGTATAAATTAAAATTATATTGCTTCGTATCTTAATATTATTATTAATATGTTTTTATTATGATTTTGAGATATTAAAATTACATAGTTTTCATTTTTGGTTTTATTTAATTTTTTATGGTTTTTGTCAGTTTGCGCCAGATCTATTACACACAGACCCATTAAACCATATATTATTTAATCGATCTTTGTCTGCTTTATTAGTTATTATAGAAATACACAGGGTGTCCCATTAAAAAAAAAAACAACTTTGTGTTACATCTTTTAATTTTATAGGTTTTTGCCAATTTACGCAAGATCTATTACAGACACACCCATTAAACTATATATCATTAATTTGGTCTTTGTAAGCTCTATCCATTTTTTAAAAAATATACAGGGTGTTCCATTTAAAAAAACCCAACTATGTGTTATAACTTAAAAATAAAAGTCAATAAAAAAATATAGGTACGCTACTGAATTCTACGCAAAAATCCCTAAAACTTTTCTATTTACAGTTTTTTTCTATGTCTAATACCAAGCGAGGTACAAGTGCCTGGCCAAATTGACAAAATTTGAAAAACATTCTGTATCTCCAAAACGAATCAAGTTATCCATGATTTAGTTTCACCATTGAATTTGTTTCAATAATCGAAATCGAGATTGCACAATCAGATTTGTTCTAGTTTTCGCTGTACCCTGTAAGGTCAACGAAAAGGCGCCACCCTGTACACAGCGATACTTCCCATCAACAACTCGTTATCTTTTAACTTGAACAGAGAGAGCACTTAGGATATTGGGCGAAGAAGAAAGGGGCTTCTCTGTAAGGATTGTTTAGCGATGTATACGTATATTGTAATCTGTATTTTACGTTTTTAAAAAACGTACAAAAGATTTAGTAAAATATTAAGCCGTTGGCGACACTACCCACCAAGCATAGAACAATTTAAAAACATTGTATTTTATTGCACATATGTTTGACAAAAATTATTTTGTATTACCATTTTATATATGTTTAAACAACAATTTGTATTTAACTTTGTGCTACAAATTTTAGGTAACATTTGGATTAAATTTTGCTCTTATTACAAAGATCATTTATTTAACTTTATTTTATAAATCTTTTATTATACATAAAAATAAAACATTTATCATGGTATTAATAAATAATAATCAATTGAAAATTGTTGTTAAAGCAAGATATCGGAATAAAGCAGGGTTCTTGTATTTAAAACAAACTTGCGCCAACTTATAAAGCAAAAATTAAAAAAAGGAAAGATTAAATATTTGATAGTATGATAAATAAAACTAAATTACGAACAACGCCTGCCATTAAATAAATCAGTTTTTACAAATCTCCTTGGAAATGTAAAAGCTGACTATTTTACAGATATCGTGAGTGAACTACTTATAAAAAAATAAGATGTAACATGTCCCTTAAAATTCACTTTCTAGACTCTCATCTCGATTTCTTCACCGAAAATTTGGAGGCCGTAGACATTTCTGTCATGTAAAAAAGACATCAAGGAAAATGCGTCACGTTGCTTGCTGATTATTTCTAGATAGTATTTTTTTCATTTAGAAATGAAATGCTTTATAGGTAGATAAAATAGTTATTTGTGCAACCAATTGAAAAAAGCATTATTTTTCATAACGAGCAGATTTCGAAAGAAATGTAAGTTATGAACAATACTGTATTCCACCTCGTTTTATTTAATAATTTTTTTATTTTGAATATAATATAATTCTTTTTAATTTAAGTTTAAAATTTTAAAAACTTTTTAAAACTCATTGACGTTGTCAAATATCTTACTTTTCATTACCAGTTGCGAAAAATTTTACTTTTCGTTACTAGTCATGAAAACTAAGATATTTAACAAAGTTAATGGGTTTGAGAAAGTGTCTTTTTAAATGTCAAAATAGAAAAAAATATATTTTTGTGATGAAAGAAATCCAAGGCCATTTTTGGATTTTTTAACGATTTATGTCCGTTTCATCAGTTCCATTTCTTCACTTGTCCCTGTTCATCACTTGACCCTTCCGAAATTAGCATTAGCAGGTATTTTAGTGGCGTTTCAACACTTAGGGCCCGGACACCGAGTGTTTTTTCATATTATTTTTACTAGTTGAGCGTTAAAATGCCAAATTTAGTGTTACTGCAGAAAAATATGTCGATATGATTTTTTAAGTATTTAAGGTAAATAGAAGTCATATATATAGTAATTTTCGCTTGATTCGCATTTTAACAAAAAACTAGTAAAAACAATATAAAACCTAACTTGCACTCTCTTATACAGTTTAAGAAAAAGATATAAGGAACAGCTTTGATAGTTATTAGAACTATTGAACTAAAACAAAAATTACTAAAAACTCTTTATTAAAAAAAACATAATTTAAGAGAACAATTTTGAAATACCAGTACACAAAGATATTTCCAATACACATGAACATTTGAAAAACAAAATTTGTTGATTAATTAATTTTTATAATATTAAACAATATAAAAATTAATATAAAATATATACATAAAAAAACAACAAAATTTTAGAAAACTTGGCGCATACCAGGTTTAAATTAATTTTAAGATATATGTTAGGCAACATAGTGTTTTACCTATTGATTTAGTATGTTCTAAAAAGTTTTTTAATAGTAAATTAATTTTTTCATCTAGTTCGCTGTACTTTTTAGTTCTCTTGAGTGTATGCATTTGTAGCTCTGTTAGTTCATATATCATATTATAATATATTGATTTCTCTTGTAAGGCCTTAATTAGTTCATAGACATTGGGATGGCTTTTTTTAATTTTCCTGTTCAGTCGGTTGTGCCAACCTTCAACGACATTTGTGGTTCGATGTCATTCTTGGTAGTATACCCAAAGGCGATCAGTTTTCAACCACTGGGACACGAAATAATCGTTAAATTGTGTAATTTGTATGTCTTCTATTTTTGACTCCATTATATGTAACCATCCATCGTCTACAAATTCTGGCGGCAAATGAGCTAAAGCTGCACATGATCTTATATGTCTTTTGTAAAGTTCATTATCTCGGTATTTAGTTACTAAACCAAGCTCATGCACTTTACGCCAAATAGCTTGGTTAAAATGAAAATTGCATATTTTAATAGTAGCACTAGGAAACACTTCGCGAAAAGCACAAATTGTAGCCACTTCGTGATATATTATGAATTTTGATGGTTGAAAGTCCGAAACTTTTTCCTTTAACAGTTTAAGAAGTCTGTGATATATATCCTTAGTCTTGTTGGGGACTAAAGCCGGTACGACATTGGTTGTTTCACTTTTACTTCCAATATCCACGTGACTTGTGTACAGCTGCCAAAAATATATGTTGTATATATATTTTTGCAGCTGCATAAATAAAGGACAGCAGCTTTTAAAGGTCCCGTTTCCAAAAAACGTTGTAGCGTTTTTTAACAATTTTCCACCATCTTTGGAAAAACCAATAGTCTATCTTCACAGCCATCATCAATCAAAAGAAAATCTGTATATCTTTCTGGTATGACAATATCTTTGCGGTGCTTGGGAAGACTTGTAATACCCAAGGCCTTATGCCTTGCCCGATATAATGCGGATTTGACAGATGAAAATTCTGGAATACTGGTCACAAAATCCAGTCCAGTGTCTTATACACTCATTAGCTCCTCACGAAAAATTTCTGGTACTGGTGTAGCTTCGTCACGAACCCTCTTTTTGGCTTTATAAAGGTACACTTCGACCTCATTTTTGGCGATATCGGGCTCACATGTGTGTTGTTTGTTTACTTTTAAAACGTTAGTGAATTTACCATTTGTAGTGAGGCTCCCGGAACATTTTGTTTTAAAACACTTCCAGGACACATTACAATTTTTATATGTATGTTTTTTAGTAAATCTGTATCCTTGATAAAGAAGAATACAACATCCCCCTTTTGTCTCAACAATATTAATTTCCATTTTTCAAATAAACACAAGTTCTTGATTAAATGACTAACTGGTGGCTATACGGAAACTAAAGCACACTACAAAATTTCTTAAAATTTATACAAAAAAATTACCCCTTACCTTTAATTAGTTATTTGAACACTTTAGTAGAAGGCCGACGATTCGCCGAATGAATTATGATAATCCATTAGTAATAAATATATTTGGAGTTTATGGTGTTTTTATGACGATTGTTTTGTAGGTAGGAACTCAAGTGTTGAAACGGCACTATGCAAAACTCATTAAAATGCCAAGTGTTGAAATGGCACAAATACAGGTAGATTTTCCTAAAGTGATAAAACGGGAATTGATGAAATGGGAAGTTACCTTTTTAACATAATGGTCACCTTATTCATACCAGTGTTATTATTAGCTGTCAATAGTTCTACTTATAACTAATATTATATTTTAAAACCTCTTATGCTCTACATTCTGTTTTTACTTTCCTCTAATGCTACCTTTTGATCTAGAAAGTATTTCCCTCTTTAAATTTTTATATTATGTATACATCCCAAATTAGACCATGTCTTGAATACTCTTACCATGTGTAGAGTATACTTCTGAGTGTCTCTACCTCAGAAAATACTTTGTTTTTCTTTTACTCCAATAAAAAATTAGTAAAAAAATATCCTCAAAATTATTAAACAATATTTTTTATACAAACCCTAAATAAACCAACAAAAACGAAAGCAAAAGTGGGTACGAAATAAATTAGGCGCCAACAATTTTTTTTGAGGTTGGTGCTAGCAAACTTATCGTTTTTATTAACCTATCCTGACCTCTAATTCCACATCCATGTTTTGAGGCAATAAAAAAAGTTTTAAAATTAAGTATATAGGTACCGGGTGGTGCGTCGCCGAGCAGAACATAGGAAATCCCATGTGAATTTTAAGAGGGTTAATTATTCGCTTTCCTGTATATTTTACACAAAAAATGTAAGATAACATTTTGAAGAGATCAATCTGACAAACCCTCGTGCCAAGTTTCAAAAAATTTTAATTAGCGAATCTTAAATTATTCAATTAAATGTAATTGCAAAATTACCAAATTTTCGGTTCAAGTGAAACCAAACAGACACCAGCCACCAGCAAACAATTTGTTATAAGGCTTTGTCAAATCTGACGTACAGCCGAATACAAGGAATGTTTTTTTTTTCGTTTCATCAATCTCACAATCAGTACATTCAAAGTAAAAGACACGTTAACAGTATTTTTTATCAAACCTTTTATTTAATGTAACAATTAAGTTGAACTAATACCAATTATTACTATCGATCACTAATACAATAATTTCACCATACTATACTTTAATTAAACCAATAGCAGTATCTGAAATATTTTCAATTTATTTTTCCATGAAGCCTATCTGGTCCATTTCAACCATTAAACGTATTGTCAGTAAATTCAAGTCCAAAGCCATCGTAATAAATAATTGTAAATGTTTAACTCGGAAGATCGAAAATAGATTCGAAAATAGAGAGAACTGAACTCTTAATATTTTGCTAGGCGTGGAAAAGTAAAATGAAATAAAATACAATAAAGTTTTTAAAAATAATAGAGAATTACATAAAAACATTAATTAATCAAATGTTTAAACAACCCCCCATTAACAGCTAAACAATATCCAACCGATCAAAAAAATCATTTCTAATGTTGCTAAGTTGATATTGCGAAATTTTATTACATTCTAACAAAATAGCGTTTTTTAGCTTGGTTAGACTTTCAAATTTAACACTTTTATAAATGACACTTTTTAAGTGACCCCACAGAAAAAAGTCATTCGGTGAAGGATCAGGTGACCAAAGTATCCGGTACCGTGCACCAATAATATTGCCGTTAAAACCATTTGCCAGGTACTCTCTAACCATACGGGCATTATGGGCGGGGTAACCATCCATTTGGTACCAGATCATTTGATCTACCCGAATAACTTCTTTAAAGGCGGGTCTAATTTGATTTTAAAATAAGTTCAAATAGGTTTCTGCTGTCATGTGTCCGATAATTCCCACGAATACATTTGTTTTTTGGGGATATTGTGTCCGAGTATGAACAAAGCGATGTTTATTTTCTTGGCTTCAATACCGGCAATTCTGAACATTGGGTTCATTGTTGAGGGTAAAAGTACATTCATCGGTAAAACAAATATTTCTTAAAAAAATTCCTATCGTTATTTGCTCTTTCAATCATTTCAAAACAAAATGCCATTCTTCGCTCATTCTTAATATTTGTGTTTTTTCAAAGTGCGCAATACCCTTGTATGATGTTTATTTACCTCTTGCACAAGAACCCTAGTATAAACCATTTTGTTTTCCTCCACACTCAGTAGAATATTAGGGTCTCTGTTCTCTCTTTTTTCGGCTCTATTTTAGGTATCCTGAGTTAAACATAAACAATTATTTATTACGGTACCTTTGGACAAGAACTTACTGACAATACGTTTAATAGTTGAAATGGACGGAATGGGCTTGGTGGGGAAATAAACCGAAAACATTTCAGGTACTGCTCTAAAACTGTTTCCCGCAAAATTCCACTTAATTATGGATACTTTTTCGTCGATTTATTGACACTTTTCCTCAAGTCAGGGACAATAGTTATTTTACTGGTGCCTGTTTGGTTGACCCCCTTAAAATTTACATGAGATTTACTATGTTCCGGCGACGCACCACCCGATATATTCCAGTTTTTAGTTAAACTAAAAATTATAAAATGAAAAAGTAATTGAAAAACAACTAAACAGACTTTAAAAAAATGACTTAAAATTATGATATATTATTTATACCAACCCTAAATTAACCAACTAAACGGTATAAAACAATCTAGGGGCCAACATTTTTTTAATTGGTGCCTGCAAATCCATCGAATTCAAGACTTAGTTAAATAAAAAGCAATGGCTTTATCGGCACCATCAATGTTGATAAAATGTAAATAACCATAAGGCCATTAATTTATCTTTATAAATTTCAAATCAATTGAAATGGGTTTATTACATTCGACATATTTGATCGGTGTTTTACAGGCAATGGAAATGTTAATTTTAATTGGTACTACGAGTGTTATTTGTGGCAAGGCGCAGGAAACTAAGTAAATACATTTACATAATTAATTCGCATTCAACTGCAACGTTTCTGTTAAATGTATGGACATTTAACAGCGAAATACACGCAACATGGAAAAGATTACCATAAAAATAAATTAGGTACATTAGCGAAAACGGCGTGAAAAAATCATATTATAGAGCGTGTCTCTAGCTTTTATAAAGAACGAATACATTAGTAATTGAAATAGCATTAGCCCAATTTACTTAAATTTCCTTTTCCGTTATTCCATATATATATACGGAGTGATCCAAAGAGTTTGTAAGATAGGGTTTTTTTGTATACAATAAAACTACAAATATTTAAAAAAATATATTAGATTTTGATACAAATTTGTGATAGTAATTATTATAAATACTTCGGTTTCATGTTTAAATTGCCCAAAAAAATATATAGGTATGACAACACAACTCTTGGAAAACAAATTAAATGGTCATAAATACACCAAAAACGCCTTCACTGCACTACAAAAACATGAAGCACAGACAAATCATGAATTTGACTTCAATGAAACAAAAGTTATAACAAAAGATCTAAATTATAAAAAAGTTACCGCAAAAGAAATGATCGAAATAAAAAAAGAAAAAGAAGCCTTGAACAACAAAAAAGATATCAGTATCCTAAGTGAAATATACCATAACCTGATCAGCTAAAAATCTTAAAACTGCAAACGCCGTATTGTATAGTAAAACTAACGAAATCCGGCATGTATATTACAATTTTTTTAAATGACAGTATAGGTAGGTAGGTAGGTTTAAAGTGAGTGGAAATAACACCCTTCCACTGCGATCGATCGGTCTACTGTGGTTCACACAATTTTATTTTTCTCCCACCAGGTCCAGACTCCTAATAAATCTGATGATCCTGTTGGTAGAGAGATCTTTCATCTCCCCCGGCAACAAGGTGTCATTGCCGAGGATTGCGAATCTTAGTCGTGCCATTGCTGGGCACGAACACAGTATGTGTTCTGCCGTGTCCCGTGTACAGTCCCACTAGAGTTTTAAGGTGTACCCTTGATTGCTTCAGTAGTTTGACAGTACGTTGTTGGTTCGGTGGGCTTATGAAGGCCTTTGAGTGTCTGAGACCGAGAAGTCCATGCCAGTACCGAAGATCTTCTCTTTGTGTCCAAGCTGATATGAACTGCTTGGCCGTTCCATAAGAATAACCAATGGCCTGTTCCGGCCCTGTGAATTTTGTTTCCGCCCCCCTTTTGGCAAGAAGGTCTGCGGATTCATTACCCTCTAGGCCGGTGTGTCCAGGTATCCACAGTAGTGTATTGTTTTGACCCAGTTTGGTCAGCGCATCCTTGCAATTCCAGACGGGTTTCGAATTGCACCGGGTGGATTCAAGAGCCTTAAGAGCTGAAAGAATATTTTAACTGTCTCTCGATCAACCGATCAACCAGCGATCTAGCACACATCTCAATAACAAATACCTCCGCTTGAAATATGGTTGCGAAAGTGCCCGGGCTAAAGGAAAACTCTGCCCTCGGCCTCTGTCCATATATTCCAGCACCGTCCTTGGTTTGACAGTATATTCTTATTAAAAAAACATCAATAACATTAAAAAACATTTATTAAATGTATTTATTTAAACAAAAAACAAGAAAGATCTAAAAATTAAAAAAAATGCTTTAATCAAATTCCTACAAATCGTTTAAACCATAAACAACATCTATAAGCTCTAAAGTACACATCTTAAAGTATACTAAACGCAAAACAATTTCCGATGCACGTCATATGCTTTTCGTGACGTGGATGTTGCCAGCGTTGCCAGATAGTGATAAAAATACTGAGTATGTAATATTTTTAAAAAATAGGTATTATTTTTTAAAAATGATATTTTTACACTCCTTAATCAAACGAAATTTAAAAATTAAATATTTATTTGGCTACATGTCTTAGTCATATACTTTATTTATTCCATTACAAACTATTACACAATAATTACGCCAGTTAGCATATAGAACGTGTCGATATATCGGAAAAACTAATATACACTCTAATATTCCGTTTCCTAAGCCACCCTGTAATTCTGATTTGAAAAACAAGCGCAGGTCAATGCAGATATTCTTCCACAAGACTTTAAAGAATTTGGATTGGGCGTGAAAAATCTTCTCCACTTTTAATCCTCCAAAACACAGTCATGTTCGCTGTCGCCAAAAAATTCTGCCAATGCTTATTCGTTATAACGAGTGGCCAAGTTCTGCAGAACAAAGAATTATTTAACCTTGTAGGTGTTACTTTTGAGAATAATCTTAACTGACACAAACACATTACATACATAGCCAGCAGCTTCAAGAAATCTTGGATTCTTTTTTCGAGCCAAAAGTATTTTCTCCTTCTAATCTGTATACACTGTATGTATCCCAGATCAGACCCCCTTTAGAATATTGTTCTCATGTCTGGGGAATGGCGTTCTTACCACACTTAGCAGCTTCCCTCTCTTGCCGTCCGACAAGCTGTAGGGGATTTGTCCCTCTTTTGTAGGTATTTTCACGGCTTCTGCTCTGAAGAGTTAGCCAGTATAATTCCTCCCCTAGCAGTTCCCAACAGACCAACATGTAATGCCACTTTTATGCATCCTTTTACAGTCCAACGTGAGAGGCCCCGATCTTCCCACTTTGTTCGTTCTTTCATCCCTAAAGTGTCCAGACTATGAAACCTGCTACCCGCGGAAGTTTGTCGTTCTCCTCCCAGTCTCCAAATATTTAAGGCCCAAACAAAACTCCCTCCCACCACGCTTAAGACACCTACGGTAAGTTAGTACTTAGGCCTCAGCATTGCATCGGCTGTTTAAATGCTTCGGCATTTTGAAACTGAACTTGAACGTAGAAGTAAATGCACAGTAAACTAAAAGTCTTTGTTTTCAAAAAACAGTTTTTAAAATAACACTGATAAAAATACACACCAACAATAACTAGTATTACTAAAAACACAAAATTGTTATAAATAATAACAGCTGGACAGGAAACATAAAATCAAAGAATGAACGGCAACGTCGCTAAATACGACAACATGACAATAATAAAATTCAAATTAAACCAATTTTTACAGATTTAACTGATATAAATATTCTATGTAATTGAGTTAGTATTAAAGTGAAATGAAATACTTTTGATTAAATTCATTAAAAAGCCAAATTGTAATATTTTTTACCTAGATTTTATTTCGTCACGTTTGGGGACCTGAGTATTATTTATCAGCTGATTGATGACGTGCATCGGAAATTGTTTTGCGTTTACTTTAGTATCTAGTTACCCACCGCTGTGTTCGCACGTTGTTGTCGTGGTTGGACCCAGTAGAATCTTTTGTAACATGCGCTGGAGTTGCTGGTTATTGGCAACTCTTTTGGCCAGCGTATGGAACAGGATCCAGAGCTAAGACGAACACAAGGCTTAACTTAAGGTGTTAACATACCGTGCTGATGAGTAAATGACATCATGTGCTTTAAACGGATGTCTCCAATGGTGCCTCTGAGATACAGCGCAACCTCTCAGAGTATCTAGCCTTACTGCGGTAATGCGGAGCCCTGCCATGGTGAACTATTACTTTCCTTGCTACAAACATAAAGCGGACAGAACCGCTTTCATAGGAAAAAAGTGACAAGGGTGCGCTGACCGAAACGGATAAATCCGTTTTAAGAGGTGCCACCCAAGGTCACAAGCAGACCGAAACGGGTAGTAGGTAGGAAAAAGCCTGGCTTTAAAAAGAAAGCGGATTGGACTGTTTTCATGCGGTAAGGCCGAAGATGCGGCATCAGAAGGAACATCTGGTTCCAGTAACAAGTACCTGGTAGCTACCCACGTCACTAGACCGGGAGAGGAGAGCATGACGGATCTAATCGTTTGCTCGTCATACTTTCCAGGTGACAGGGACACCAAGACACATATGATGCTTGTGTCCGGTTGCGACACGAGTAAAAGAAGATGTAAAAACTCTCTCCCAATCTGATATCGGATTCATTAGTCTAATCCTATTGAAAAAAATATTAAAAGGTGTGAGCCACAATTGACCGATTGGTCGCAGTGGAGGGCGTAAAAAGTCCACTCATTTTAAACCTTAAATCTTATATCTAGTTATATTAATTTTTGTGTGTGTGTTTTATAATTTGATATTGTTTTTAATTGTGTAACAACGTATTTTATAAGTGTTAATTGAAATATTTTACAGTGATTGGATTGTCTCAAAAATTTTATTATATTTTAGGATAATAAATACTATGTATAAATACATAGTATTTAACAAAACGGTTTAAAATTTAGTTTTAGTCTTTTATATTAGATTTAAGAAAAAAAAAAGCATAAATATTTAGGATATGGCGATTTTTAAGACGTAATGTAATGTAACAAAGCTGATTGCGGAGAATGATTCGTTACGTAGGCTTACGGTCATTAACTCGTGTTACTTTTTGTAAATATCAAAATGTTTGTCAAATATAATTTAAGTTTTCTAATTTCAAGCTAAAAATAACTCAATGTTTTTTGAGCAAGGGGCTAAATATCTTATTGACGAAATAACTTTCGAAACAGGATCGAGACGAAACGACATTTATATTCCTTTCTCGTTCAATCGTACCCCTTAATTCACTGAAAGTAATTAGCATTGTTTAGATTAAAGTATAGACGTGTCTTACTGAAATTGATGTATGTGATTTTATTTCAAATCTGAGCAATCAGGATTTATAGTGTAGGTAATTTAAATATGTCTTTAAAGAGCCATTTTCTTAAAAATTTTATTGGGATTAAAATTTAGGGATAAGTACAAAGTGTGTCGCATATTCGGCCTACATATATTGCTATCTCGTTTAGTATACAAGTCAATAAAATGTTTAAATTGGAAAATGTTTAAAGAATTTAATACTTATTTTGACTATGTAGTTAGATACAGTGGAACTTCGATAACTGGAACCACGACTTGACGTTAAAAAATTTCGAGTTCTCGAGACTTCGAGTTATTAAACAAAACACATAAAATGCATTAACTAAGTTTATTTTTAATGTCGAACGTACTACATTTATGTATATTATAAAATCATTTAGATATACAAATTGTACATGAAAATAAACATATACTATTCTACAGATTATTTAAGAGTAAAAAATTCGGTTATTTCTGACTGACAAGAGGATTTTTTATTTTGATTTTTAACAAAATCTTTAATGCTGTTAAAGGCATTATACAAAACATCTGTTGTTTGCTTATTCATTTTTAAAAACAAATTTGCCACCGACTCATTTAAAGGTTGTTGTTGCGTGTCGTCTTCAAAATCATCATCTGTCATATAATTTTTACTGTTATTTGGATTATTGGGCTATTCAGATTCTGGCGTGGATTTGTAAAGATTTATATCTTCATATGTGGGCAATTCTTAAGTGACAATATTATCATCTACATGGATAAAATCATAAAACGTAACATCTTTGCGCGTTTCATATTGCTTTGGTAGTTGTATTTTTTCGTCACTGTTTTCTTTTAAATATTCATTTAGAAAAATCGAAAGAATTTTATGATTTTTATTAGAAATGATCCCAGACTTGACATCAATATTTCATGCATTGGATACTTTATTGACACAACTTATAAAAGTTATGTTGATTTTTTTTTCCAAACAATTTAAAGATTTTTTTAATTCTTCGCCGATGGCATTTTAAATTTTGTATGACCTGTTTTAACCTACGTTAGTCGCGCGGTTGACAATTGTCACCCACTCTACTTTATCACACTGCCACATCACGCAGGCAATGGGTTTCGCTTCACCCCTTTCAGTACCTCTCAGTATTAACCGGTCAATCGATAGGTTAAAGTTTAGTGTGCTTCGAACTATTTTGGGGGGTTTTTTGACGCAAAGTTCACTGGGGTACAGGTGTCACCCGCGCGACTTTTTACGTGGGATATTTTATCACAAGTAATAATTGTTTTTATAGTGTTTTTAATAACGGTAATAATTGTATTTATAGTGTTTTTGATAAAAACTTTGAGCCATTTTGAGAGACTATTTATAGTTACTACTAGATATTTTTGAAAAATAAATAAGTCAGACCAAAAAAAGAAGAAAACTAGAATTTAGTAAGAACCCAGGTGTGAGGGTAAGGTAAAAAAGAAATGGACGGTGATGAAGAAAGCGAATTGCCAGATATTGAAGATGAAAGTGACAAAGATGAGGAAGATGTAGTGATGGATAGCGATCACCAAACAGATACCAAACAGGAATTTTTAAAAAAACGAAGAAACTTCTTCTGATATTGAACGGAAAAAAATGAGAATACAGAATGTGAATATATTTTTTTCCCAAATTTTTTTATACTGGAAAGGACGGAGAAAAAAGGCTAAAAATAAAACCCACTAATGTCGACCTCGGCCCATAACATTATTACCCCATTTAACGGGCCCCCAAACGTGAAGCGCCCAAGCTAAAACAGAAATTGGGGTTTTTTAGATTTGTTTGTTGATAATACTGTTATAGCAAAGGTAACTGTTTCTACCAACATTTATTTGAAAAAATACGAAAAATTTTGTAAGGGAAAGGGGGATGCTTGAAATAAATTTAAAAAATTAAAATAAGAGACTTTATAGGTTTGTTATTTTTATAGGTTCTTTCAGATGCTCTCAAAAACCCCTTATCTGCTGGGGGATAACTAAAGGGGAAAAATGGCATTGAATCTTGCTACTTAACAATGAGTGAACAACGTTTTCGTTTTCTTTTGAGATGCGTAAGATTTGATAACATTCAAGATCGAAATGTCCTTAGAGAAATTGACAAGATGACCGCAATCAGAGAAATATTTGATGTATTTGTAAACAATACTTCCCTTTTTGGGGGCGTTGTTCTGTTCGTCAATATACCCCAAAAAAAACCCCAAAAAGGGGGAAAAAAACCCTTTTTTCTCTAGTGGAGGCGAAAATAGTTTTCACAATTAAACTTGAAACCTATGTTGGTCTCCAACCAGTAGGTCCATATAAACAAAGTAATAATGCTAAAGATACTATTATAAGAATGGTAGAACCAGTTCAAGGCATCAAAAGAAACATAACAGGGGATAAGTGGTTTCCCAAAATATTCCACTGTTTTATGAATTACTAAACGAAAAAAATAAATTTGGCACTTTGGGAAAAAAAAAGATAATTCCCTTTTGGGGGAATTTTCCAAACCCGTAATTCCCCAAGGAAGAAAAACATCAGTGTTTGGCTTCAAAAGTAAGTGTACAATAGTTTTCTTACTGTCCAAAAAAACCAAAGTAGTTCTAGCGGTCTCTACTATGCATCACGATGGTTGTCTTGATCCAGAAACAGAAAGAAAAACAAAAAAACCGAAATTATCACATTTTACAACCGTACTAAAGTTGGGGGGGGTTTTTGACCCCAATTTGGGGCCAAAAAAAAAAAATAGCCCGAAATACAAGGCGTTGGCCTTTTGGGGTGTTTTATAATTTGTTGAATGTTTCAGCACTAAACGCCATCTATATTTATCAATTCAACAACAATTTGGGGAAACAGAATAAACCCCAACCCCAAATTTTTCAAAATGCTACCTGGGAAATGTTGAAACCACAAATCCACGAAAGCTCAAATATTACAAGTTCCAAGAGAGCTACGTCGAAGAGTCTTACTACTAAAATTGGGGGAAAAACCCCCCAAATAATACGGAGGCTCAAGCACGTCGGGAAGGATCCCGAAGGGGGTGCTTTTACTGTGGAAAAGGGTCTGATAAAACAACCAGAAAATGGTGCATAAAATTTGAAAAATGGATTTGTTTTAAGTCCACCTAAAAAAATATGCACGAGTTGTTACAATAAAGTTTTAAAATTTATTAAATTATTATTATTACATTTGTGTTGTTTTTTTTTTTTTTTTTAGAAATTCTTTTAAATTTGTTTAGTTCCTTTTATAATATGTTAGCCTACTTTGCAGATAAAATAAAAAAAAATTTTGGGGAAATTTGAAAAGGTTTTTTTTTTGAAATGGTTTTTTTTTGTCACCCGCGCGACTGATCGTGAGACGATAACTGACGGACTAACGTAGGGTTAAAAAAAAAAACCGCCCCTTTTCCCCTAAAATTCGACCTATCGAAGGTGTTGCCAAATGTTTCGTTCGAGTTATCAAGTAAAGTTTTTACCTAATGTTTACTCTTGATGCTATTGCCAACGAATTTAATTTAAGTTATCAAAAATTCGAGATATCGAAGTTCGACTTATTAAAGTTCGACTGTGGTTTCTTAAAAAATTATTTTTAAAGTAATAAGCAAAAAAGTAAAAACCGTTGATGTTAATTTTTGCTTGTGGTTCATTTGTTTTTATTTTTTTAACATGTTTTAAACTATGACATCATTAGAGCACTTTTTGGTGTCGAAAATTTTACCACCGATTTTTTTCTCCAATCGACTTTTGTTTTTTAGTTGCTAACAAAAACTATCGATTTTTTTATGACGGCCATCTTAACTAGCTCTTTAAATTTCGTTTTTAACGATAGCTTTCTTGCTATTATTCAATTTAAAAAAAAAAATTTTTTAACAATACATTTGGCAACGCTGGCCCGACGCCTCATCAATGCGCTTTGTATCAGTTTCTCTTGTATAGAGGTATGACATAGATGTATAATTTGCAAACAAAAGCGATAATATTATAAAAAAATATGTGTTTTAGTAAATAATATTTTGACAAGAACAAATCTAAGCAATCTTCGAAAAAAAAAAAAAATATAGCAAATCGACAATATCAAGATTATGCGTATTAACAAAAATGTTTCTTGTATTTTTTACAACTTTTTGTATAGCTCATTGGTAATTTATCTGCTCAATGATCCTTAAATTTCAAGCCTCGATTTTAATCGTAATTAATTGAAAAATACATTTATTTACAACACACATTTTTTAATACTGTTGATCTAATTAAACATGTTTGTATTTTTTTAAATTTCACAAAAACTAAAAATTTTCTGCTGTAAATAAATGTCAAACGAACTCAAGGCCTAGAATTAACGCAACGTCAGTTTGTAGGCAGGGTGTTTGGTATATAGTCCAGAAACTGAAGACCTGAAAGTACCCAAAGCTGTAAATAAATCTGTACAGTTTTCATTTGTGGCGTAAAAGTAGGTGGTAGAGGAGCTTTCCTCGCCTGAGGCGGTACCACCCCACTTGCCCTTTAAAGGACTCGTGAAGTCTTAGTACGTTTCGAGTTCTGGGCAGTGAGTCAGTTTTCCTTCTTCCTCCTCCTTCTTTCTCTTTTTGTTTTCCTTCTTCCTCTTCTTTTTTTTCTTTTCCCTCTCTTTTTTCCACTCTAGTAAAATTTGGAAATAATGATGATGGCACACCCGAACGTAAAGACCGGGAGGTAAAATCCCCCCCGGGTTTCCCCCGGGCGGGGGACTTTGGGGGGCCACCATCGAAAAGTCTTATATCCTTCACAAATATATGTGGGCTTAACTCTAACGTAAACTCTGTTCACCATTATCTTAATCCTCCAAACCCCACATACTATTTCTTACAAAAACCCCAAAAAGCCCAAAAAACAGCAACCAACCACCCCTTTTTTCCCAGGTTATGAACTCATTTCATATTTTCGACCCCATGGAGGTTTTTGTGCTTACTTCCCCCAACGACCTGGTTGTGCTGGGTTTTTCTAACCTCGAATCGGGTAGGCCTGATTTTTTTTGGCTTAAACTTTCTTTCAAATCTTCTACCAAATTCATCTGCTGTATATACCGGCCCCGTCTGACAATTCCTACAACGAGTTCTTTGATTTCCTTTCAATAAAGATCGACAATATTTTTCCCCAGTTTCCTTTGGGCCCAAAAACGCCCGGGGGGATTTTAATGTTCATAATAAGGTTGGCTAGGCTCTACAAAAACTGATACACAAGGCAGAGCAGCGAAAATTTCGCAATCAGCAACTCGCTCACCAATCTAATTATGGAACCTACCTATTTTCCGGGGGTTCCCCCCCAAAAATTAAAACCCCTTTTGATCTCTTTCTTACTTCCCCCCCCCGAACTCTATAAAAATCATAACTGCCCCCCCTTTGGGCGCTCTGACCATGGTTTGGTCACCGTATCATACTACTTTTTGGGCCACTGAACGCATGCCGCCACGAACCGTCTGGCACTAAACTCGGGCCCACTGGGATGGTCTGAGAGATTTCTTTCCCCTATTGGTATCCTACCTGCTTTTCTACTCACGATCCTTCCGAAATATGCAAACAAATTACCGAAACAATTCATCTAGGCATTGAGACCTATTTCCCCCACAAAAAAAGAACCCCATAACTTCAAATCAAAACCGGGGTTTTTTAAATCCTGTGATAAAGCCAGATTTTAAAAATTCAAGCCCACAAAAAATTTTTTCAAAACCACAGTCCCGAAAATCGGACAGCATCGAAGCAAGAAATCAGTATAATCAAACCATTCAGAAGCAAAAACCGTTTTTACAATCATAAAAGATAAAGTTCATCTTGCTCGAATGGCAGAAACCTGGTCCTTTTTCCCCCAAAAAATTTTCAAACTTTTTACAAATTCTTTTCCCCCTAATTTCTGAAGATGGAATTGTCTCTACCCCAAAGGAAAAGCCGAACTATTTGCCAAAAATTTCCCCAATTCTCGCTTATCCCCTATTAACTTGCCTTAACAGGGCCCCCCTTTTTAAAAAATCCGAAAATTTTAAAGCCAGATCAAAAGTATTCTTTTCCTCTTAATACAAAAAAAATTCTGGGCTGGGGGGGTACCCGGGGAACGTCTTAAAAAATGTGCTCCCGAGCTTGCACCCATCCAACTCGCCTCTTTCGAATCTCTTACGACACGGGCATTTTCCCGGAGAGTTGGAAAGCTGCGGGCAACCTGTCCCCAAAATAGGGGCCAAAACTCTCCCCCTTCCAATATAGACCTATATCTCTTCTTTCAGTTGTTTGGAAAGTAAGGGAAAAAAATTATTAATTCTAAATTAAAATCTGGAAAAAAATAAGATCTTACATGATGAAATATGGATTCCGTCACAAAATCCACAGTACTTTTTTCCTTTTTCCCCAACGGGGAAAAGCCCCCTTAGTTTCTTGGTGAATGTTCAGGTCTGGCATGAGGGGAAAAAACTTCCTTCTTACGGTCTTCACCTAAGATTTGCCTGGTTTTCGTTCCTTCTAATCGACGTATATCAGTTAGTGTAGATGGCATTCCTCCAGTTTCTACCAAATTAATGCGGGGGCCCGGGCCTCAGTGGGACCCAGTGTTTCTTCTCACATTAACGATCTTCTCTCTTCCACAATCAATCCATTCATGTTTTGTGACGTATAACCCTCCACTCTAGTATTCAATTTCTTAAGCCACCGTGTGATTCTGATTTGAAAACAAGCGCAGTCAATCAGATATCCTATCACAAACCTCAAACTTATTTGGAGGGGCGCCAAAAATCTTGTTCAGTTTATTCCGAAAACACAGTCAGTTCGCTGTCGCGAAAAAGTCTGCAAATGCTCATCCCTTACATATGAGCGGGGCCAAGTTCTCAAAACAAAAGTCGTTTAATCTTGTCGGCGTTACTTTTGAGAAAAACCTTAACTGGACAAACACATTAATCCATAGCCCGGCAGTTGCTGGATTCCTCTTCCGAGCCAGAAAATATTTCTCTTCTTCCAACGACACTCTGTTGTATCCCCAAATTGACCCTCTTTAGTATTGTTCTCTGCTGGGGAATGGGTCCCCAAACACTTAGCATTCTGGACTCCATTCAAAGAAGAGCCGTTCGTCTTAATAATGATCCAACGCTCACAGAAAGGCTTCCTCTTCTTGCCCACCGTCGAGCTGGCCAGTACAATTCCTTCTCTGGCAGCTCCCAACAGAGCAACACTTTTTTTTTTATCTTGTGACAGTCCACGAAGGCTGATGCCTAAGTACTAACGACCGTGGGTGTCTTCAGTGTGGTGAGGGGAGGCACACGGGACTTAAATTTTTGGAGATTGGAGGAGAAGGAAAAACTTCTGCGGGCAGCAGGTTCCATAGTCTTGACACTCTAGGAATCTCACCACACTGAAGCACCGGAGTTTTTCAGGCATCAGCCTTCGTGGAATGTCCCAAGATAAAAAAAATAATCTAGAACCATTAA
Organism: Listronotus oregonensis; assembly: GCA_019359885.1. Lineage (NCBI taxonomy): Eukaryota > Metazoa > Arthropoda > Insecta > Coleoptera > Curculionidae > Listronotus > Listronotus oregonensis. Next base: position 5,176 of record JAHBCN010008492.1, on the reverse strand, counting down.
GCACTTGCTAGGTCTCATTATAAAAAACAAATGTTGATAAATAACCATTTTTTTCAAAAAAATATCAATAAATTAATGAGATACTCTTAAAATATTGTGAAAAAAAAGTTTAACCGCTCTTTTAATATTCTAGAAAAATTGGACAGATTGGATCCAAACTCATATATTTTTTTTTTATCTTTATGACAGCTCACGAAGGCTTATTATATATGTATATTATATCCTACGGATTATATATACATATATAGACCTAAGTACCAAAGTACCGTGAGTGCCGGGTTTTCCGGTGTTTAACCCATTTCATCCCAGTTGTTCCGTCAACGTTGTCCAAGCACTGAAACATGCAAATATTGTATTTCACAGCACCTTTTAGACAACGCGGTAGTGCCACCACGGACGTTATTTTTAAATAACTACTACCTAAAAGTGTCTCTCCGGCACTGGGAATCGAACCCGGATCGACGGGCCCGCGGTCCGAAACTCTGACCACTACGCTACCGGAGACACAACGTATATGTAATGAATGTAATGATAGGTACGGGTTTTCCAATTTAGATAGACTTTGAATGATTAAACAATGAACATTATTTCCCGAGTAATGGAACAATTCGTTCGCCCACTTATAAGTGAATCCATAAAGAAATGCGAGCGGCAGCTGAAATGAGAGGACCTTTGCGTCCTGTTATCTTAAAAACTATCGATTTTTCGAAAAAAATTATAGGAATCATTTTTGTAGATTACAGGGCGAACTATATTTTTTGTAAAAGAAAAATTCTTCACTTTGCATATTTTGGCAGATATTAGCGGAAAACCCATTTTTCGAGCCTTAAGGGGCCATTTTTAGCCCTTCCCAACCTGATAATGTTGATAAACTTTTTTTTTATTCGAAAGCATTCCCGAAGACCTAAGAATTGCGCCACAAGGAAAAACTGTACAGATTTATTTACAGCTTTGTACCTTCATTTACTGGACTAATAGTGAAGGGTTTGTTTTTGTTTTGACAAAAAACGTAAACAAATTGCTAGATCTCCAAAATCAAAATTAGGAAATTATCTTGGAAATGTAATAAAATCATTCAAAAATATTGGTTTTTGTGTTAATATAGGCAACATCGATTTAAATATAAACATTTATTGATATGACAGTTCCAAGATCCAATTGCACCGGCATCAAGGTTAATATGGACAGCTGCTGTATTCGTTTAATAAAAAATTATATTAAATTAGGTATAAACATTATTTCCGGAGTATTATTCAGTGTTTTTAATCAACGTTGCCGGTGCGATGTGTTTACAAGAACCCCTTGCCCCTGTAACTATATTAATGGCAAACAAGGTTTGTTTACTTTATTTCTATCCAAGAATTCGTAGTAAATGTGTCTTGCAAATAAATACCAAAGCTTAAAATCGAAGGTTTATGGAGTAGATAAACCACCAGTTTGCAAAAGAAAAGTTTATAAGAAATACAACAAACATTCTTCTTAGTACGCATAATTCTTATATTATCAAATTGTTATCTTTGTTTTTTAAGATGGTTATATGGCACCGTTTAAAACCCCTTCCCCCCTTCGTCACACCGCGCCGCACTCTTTGTGCCCCCCTATAAATAGTTGGTTCTGCAGAGTCACCGGTTGCTTATAACCCAAGGAAGTTTAATGGTGTATGGAAGCCCAATACTGTAGAACAAATTTGTCCAGACGTGCAGGGCAGCGGGAATAGGGGATTAGCCCCGCGGAGTTTGCGCAATAAATAGTAAGTCAGGGCCGGACTTCTATAATTCTTTCTTTCTATCTATAAAGTTGACATCATCAAATGTCATATTCAAACATTCACTGTTTTTTTTTTTAAATTTTTTGCACAAAATTGTTGATACTACTAAAGAATATTTATAAACTATTATGTAACTAAATGAAAAGACCGTCTCCGCCAGGCAAGAGACAATATTAAGTAGCCTCTGTCTCCGTAAGACGTCTTCCGTACGGCTAACGGTAAAAAAACACTTTTTTGCTCCTATTTTTGTTCCGGGGCGAAATTCAAAAGACCTTGTTAGGTTCTAGCCGCTGCTAAAGACTACTACTTTCCAAATTTCAGATTTTAGCGCAAATAACTTCAGAATCACGTGGACAGACAAATAAATATATATACATATATATATATATATATATATATATATATATATATATATATATATATATATATATATATATATATATATATATATATATATATATATATATATATATATATATATATATATATATATATATATATATATATATATATATATATATATATATATAAATATAAAATTGAATTTTTATAACATCTGATATAATAAAAAAAAAAATAGATGGCGCAACTTTACAGCCTTCTATTTAAAGGTAATTTTGGTTTTATTTTTACCAAAAATCTTTGTTAATTAATAACAACACGATTTTTTTAAATAAATTTTAAACATTGTATAATAGTTTTATGTACCTACTTATCACCAATTTTGTGATAAAAGAAGGGCAAGATAGTGTCAATAAATTTAATCTAATCCTAAGATTCTGGTTGTACATTAAAAACTGAAAATTTTTATAACTGCTTTTTAGGCATATACTGTTACTATAACACGGTGGCAACGATCCAAAAAAAAAACTAAGTTAAAGTAATGTGTTAAAGAGGAATGTGAATGAAGTTTTGTTCTTCATTGCTATTAAACCTGTTTCATGTTTCCAACTCACATATGATTGTTCTGATGATGGGAAAAATTTTTCCGAAAGCTCGACTTCTTCAATAAAGAGTTAATTACTTAAAGTGGCCTTTCAATTGACTGCTTTCACTACTCTGGTTTCAATTTCTTTTTATATATATATATATATATATATATATATATATATATATATATATATATATATATATATATATATATATATATATATATATATATATATTATATATATATATATATATATATATATATATATATATATATATATATATATATATATATATATATTTGTACATATATATATATATATATATATATATATATATATATATATATATATATATATATATATATATATATATATATATATATATATATATATATATATTATATATATATATATATATATATATATATATATATATATATATATATATATATATATATATATATATATATATATATATATATATATATATATATATATATATATATATATATATATATATATATATATTTAAACGTTAAATGAAAGACAAATTTTATAGTCTATAAATATACAGGGTGTCCCATTTAAAAAATATAGGTTTCGTTTATAACTCAAAAATAGTAAATATGTCACAAAAATTATCTACACCACTGCATTCTACGGAAAAAAATCTATCGAAATGTTGTTTTACCTTTTTCTTGTTGAAGATAAACGGAGATACGAGAGGAGTCCCAAAATGCAATATTTTTAAAAATGCCCTGTATTTTAAAAACTCAGAGGGCTATAAAATTTCGTTAATGGCATCTCTAGCTTCACGAAAAAGTAGCACACTGTCGCGAAAACCGCAGCCCGCTAACGTTAAAAATAACCGAGATACCCCGCAAAAGTACCCAAAATCGGACACCTTGTACACATCTCTAGAAGGCATAAATTTAATAAATTTCAGTATGTCGTGATTTTCAAATAAATATCGAGCCTCGAAGAAAAGTTAATTCATTTTAATAGTTACTACATAGTTTAAGCTGTAAGTCACTGTAAGTGTTTCTGGCATGATTTTAAATTAACATTTTTGTTGATCAATAGCTGTTAAAAAAGATTTAAAAGTAATAGAAATAATATTTAAAGCTGAAATAAAGACTTCTACAAGATACGAATATTAAATGTCGACCTCGAGAATTTTTACGAACGTTTTAAATTTACCCTTCTTAAAGGGTAGAAGTAATGGGACATAAAAACGTAACAAAACAACATGGAATATATTACTGATGATATCTACATTACTTAAAGCAGCCTGGGGAAAATTTTCATCATGTTTGTGATGAATTATTGACAATGTTTAGGATAGAGCTGAGTGGTGTTGTGTTCATCAGTCGTTATTTTTATCTTAAATACAATTTTTTGAGCAAATTATGCTTTTATTTTATAAGTAATATTGTAAGGTTATTTTTAAATACAGGGTACTTGCGAAAAAAATTATTGGTGTGTGTGTGTGTAGTTTATAAGGTAACTTTATAAAATATCTATTTTTGAAGAGGTAGTTTTTGTCTAAAAGCAATATAATCTAATATTAAGAAAACAGTTTAATTAAAGAAGTAAAGTTTTAAACTAAATTCTTAAAACTGGATAAAGTTTTCGTTAAGTTAAACATAAATACATAATAGATATTTACGTATAAGGAAAATAAAACTTTTTTAGTATAAGTAAGATGTTTACGGACGACGGCAGACTCTGGAATTCCGTAACGAATACTGTAAAGGTTTTTCGGACGAATAATGGAATGTACAATACTTTACTTTATACTATACTAGAGAAATTTATGTATGAAAATAATAACGAATTTTTAATCTGCTTCGTATATCTACAAAATAATTGTCTGCTTTAAAATTGTTTACTAGGTAGATAGGTAGGTAGGTAGGTAGTTTTAAAGTGAGTGGGTATAACACCCTTTCACCGCGACCGATCGGTCTATTGTGGCTCACACCCTTTCATATTTCTCCCATCAGGTCCAGACTTCTAATAAATCTGATGATCTGTTGGGAGAGAGATCTTTCACCTTCCCCGGCAACAAGGTGTCATTGCCGAGATTTGCGAATCTTAGTCGTGACAGTGCTGGGCACGAACACAGTATGTGTTCTGCCGATTCATCCCCCTACATGCACATGCGGCACTCGGCGTCTTCCGCTAGGCCGATCTTGTGCATGTGGTATTTCAATCTGCAGTGTCCCGTGTACAGTCCCTCTAGAGTTTTAAGGTATACCCTTGATTGCTCCAGTAGTTTGACAGTACATTGTTGATTCGGTCGGCTTATAAAGGCCTTCGAGTGTCTGAGACCCAGAAGTCCATGTCAGTACCAAAGATTTTCTCTTTGTGTCCAAGCTGATATGAAGTGCTTGGTCATTTCATAAGATATACCGATGACCGGTTCCGGCCCTGTGAATTTTGTCTCCGCTCCCCTTTTGACAACGAGGTCTGTGGA
>JAHBCN010008491.1:0-38635 GCA_019359885.1 Listronotus oregonensis | reverse complement strand
CTTTTCTATAACATATACACGTAAGTAAAGGTAGATATTTAATTTTAGACTATTTTATTAAAAAAAAATTAAAACATTTTTTTTTACATCAAAAGTACAATTATTAAATGTGCATTCGAATGGATGCAAACTTACTAGTAAAAACCACACCAAGTTTGCAATATTTATTAATAAACTCTTTAAATCACAGGATTGCATTGACAGATATTTGATCACTTTAGGGTTTTTCCATAGCAACCAGGTTTTTTTGTCGCTATGGGACAACAGCCTAAAACTATTTAAAAAACTTTAAATTTCACATATTTAATTTTCTGACTTATATTGTATTAATATGGTTTTTTCAACTTAAAAAATGTTTTTTTTCCCGTCAAAAAAAAAAATAGTGTTTTACGGGGGAAAAAGTATTAGATTTTATCTCTCCGTTTTCGGTCAAAAAACAAACTTCAACCAAAAAACCTAATACTTTTTTTTTTTAAAAATAAAAATTTTTTTAAATATTTAAAATTCAAAAAAAAAATAGTTTTAAAATTTTTTTCAATTAACTTCTGTGCCCAAAAATTTTTTTACTATATTTATTTTTCCCCGGGTTGTTTGTTGCTTTTTATTATAAATTGTGTCCAAAGTTTATTTGTATTAATTGTTTTTAAAGTTTTATTTATATCAAGAGTCCTCAAATTGGCGCCTATTGTTTTTTTCGTATATTTTGGAGCACCACCAGAGCTTTTATTTTAAGAGTTAGAAGAAATTTTAAATTACAAAAGTTAATTTTTACTGAACCGTCGAATTTGTCACCCCGATAAAAAAAAGAGCTTTTAAAATATGGTTAAAAATATTAATTTTGGGTTTTTTTTTAAAGGAACACCCTGTATTTTTTTTTTTTTTATTTCCCCCAATTAACTCTTTAATATATATATATATATATATATATATATATATATATATATATATATATAATATATATATATATATATATATATATATATATATATATATATATATATATATATATATATATAGCCCAGACGAGTCACCAGACAATCAAAAGGCCCAAAATATTGAAATCAGAGTAGAATATGGAAGCCAAAAAAAATAATAAAAAAAACGTTTCTTTAAAAAAAAAATTAATTTTTTTTAAAAACCTTTCCGATGCTCATTTTTTTTAAACTGAAAAATTTGAGGGTTCCCTAAAAAAAACCCCAAACTTTGAATTTTAAAAATTTCTTCTAACTATTAAAAAAAAAATTTTTCCAAAAAAACAAAAAAACCCCGACGTTATGTGACCTAAACCAAGAAATTTTTTTACAATTGTAATAACATTTTAAAAGTTTTTTTCCTATGTTGAAAAACTTATTTTACTAAATTACCTGAATTTGTGTTTTAGAACCCACAGTTACTATAGGTTTGTTCCAGCACGTCAAAAAACCCCCCCGGGGAAGATCACCCCATGCGCAGGATTAAAAAGCGTTCCAACAGAGACGTGATGGTTATCGGACGATCCTGTTTGTGTACCAACAAAAAATTTGGGGTCGTTTAGTTACGGGGTTTTAGAACGGAAAACCCGATACATTGCCTAAATTGAAAACTGTTTGGGTTGACTTGCGCATTGAACATCTTGGCACTGGAATTTTGATTTTTAATAGTTTTTCATGTTTATTGTTTCATATTTCATCTTCATATGTTTACTGTTAAGGTAGGATTATGCAGAAAATTTGGGTTTAAATTTGGGTTTAAAAAAATTTTAAATTATTATAAATTAAGACATTTGTGTGAAAAAAAGCCAATCAGTTTAAAAATAACAATAAAATTTAGCATACGTAGGGCAAATCCCCGTTTGGGTTTTGTGTTTTTTTTAATTTTCACTTTTTGGCAGCTGTCCGGTAATTTGTTAACTTTTAAAAAAAATTTGAAAAAAAAATATATAATTTTGTTACATTTTTTCATAACGCGGGGGAAAACGAGTTTCTGTAAGCCTATTTTATGATGTTATTGTGGGGGGTTTAATTATTTTGAAAAGGAAACGTTTATTTCATTTTATGAAAGGTTAAAAAAAAATTAAAAAAAAGTTAAGAAAGTTAAAAGTTGTTTATCTTTTTAACAATTAATTTTTTTTAAATTTTTGGGAAATTTTTATCATATCATGTTTATCTTTTCTTGTATGATTTAAAAATTTTTTTTAATTTTAAATTTTTTTTTTTGAAAAAATCTAATTTTTTTTTGCGAATAGTCCCAAAGTTTACTTTTTTTTTTCCTCCTTTTTAATTATTAAAAAAAATTTAATTTTTTTCCCCCCCAAACACATCATTAAATTTAATTATCTTTAAAGATGGGTGACGATATTATGAGTGATATTGCTAACTTTGATAAAAAAAATAATAAGTAGAAAAGTAGGGTTATTTTTTAAAAAAAAAAAATTTAAAAAAATTTTTGATTTGACAGTCCCAAAGACGATCCGCAAAGCGCCCCAACGTTTGCCCCTATTCGTACCGTCACGAAACTATTTTAAGGCCGCGCATGCGTCTAAGCGCCCAAAAAAAACATTTAAAAAAAGATTTAAAAACGATACCGGTTTTTTTTGTTAAAAAAACCCTTTTTTATAAAGATTACATTAAAACTTATTTACTTTTTCCCCCTGTTATAATATATCCGGAACTCGTGTAGAAACCCCCCGCCAAGGTTATTGTCTTACAAGAAATTTAAGGCATTTAGTGGAGTAAAATTTAAAAAAAGTGGCTTATTAAAATTAAAAAAAAAAAACCGGCGTAGAACCAAACCAACTTAGTGGGATTCTTTAATAAGGTAATCTTTACACGAAATCACTTTTTACGATTTTTTTTAGTGGCGAGAGCTTTTTTTTTCCCCAAAAAACCCAAAAAAAGGGGTTTTCAATAAAACACTTTTTAACCCCTTCCACTGCTCTATCTTTAATAATATTCATTCCAATTAAATTTTTTTTTAGATTAAAGTAGACACAATACCCTTCAAACAACGTCCCACTTGAAGCTGTTTTTTTTTGTTAAATTTTTTAAATAGCCCCGAAACTCAAAATTTTATTTTTAGTAGCGTAATTTTAGGAATCGAGAAAAAAGTTTTTTTGAAAATTTATACATACTGCGGTACAAATTGTGGTTAATTTTTAAAAAAATTTTTTAAAAAAATTTTTTTTTAGTTCCCCTTTTATAGTTTGGGGAGTCAGAAATTTTTTTTTAACGGAAAAGTATTTTTTGCGCTTTTTGGCTTGGCGGCCGGCCGACTACAAAGATCTTACGGTCCGGTGAACGTGTGGGTAGTTAAAGTTGTCCCCAACGGTTTTAAAAACCAAAATTTTGGGCCCCCGGTTTAGAAAAAAAAAATTTTAAATACCAAAAAACGGTTTTGGGTATTTTTTTAAACCCATATAAAAATATCAATCATTGTTTTAAATTTTTCCCACCTAATAAGTAGGATTAAATTTTTTTTTATTGGTTGTTGGTAAAGAAAACCACCCACGGGATTCTTTTTTTTTTTTCATTCAAAACTTCTTTTTTTTTAAACATTTTTAGAAAAAAAAATTACGGACCCTTTGTTTTTTTTAATTAAATTTGAGAAATATAGTACATACATTAAATATAAACTAGGCTTTTTAAAAGGGTTTTTTTTAAAGGGGGAATATAAAATTTTTTTTTTTCCATAAAAAAAGCAATTTTGGGGAAATTTTTTGTAATAATTTGTTATTATTGAAGGTTTTTTTTTAAAAAAAAACAACCCAAAAGAACTAACAAACAACAACTTTCAAACTATATCGGGGCCCTGGTTAGTTCCGGTTAGGTTTTCCTCGTTAAATTGAATTTTTTTTTTTATAAATGCGCCGTTTGGTCGGTCATGATCAGTGCTGGTTAGTTAAAGCGGTTTTTTTTTTTCCCTAATTATATTTGTAACTGGCTTGATATTCAAATTTTTTTGATTTAATGAAATTTATCCTTATGGTAACGGCAAATTTTTTTTTTATAAATTAAAAAATTTTCCCTTTAGCAACACTGTAAACGTCTTGAAGCGATGCAGGGTTTATTACATGTAAATCGTAAATAGTTAAAATAAAATGTCAAAAAAGGGGGAATTTATAAATTTTTTTTTGCGCTTTTCTTGGTAAAACCCCCATCATCCGCTTTTTTTCCTTAAATAATAATATTTTTAAAAATATTTTACATTGAAATTTAAAAAAAGCCAATTTTTTGGGGGGTTTTTTTTTTAAAAAAACCCAAAATGTAATATGTAAGTAGTTTTTAGGCGCTTCATTAGTAGCATTTTACGTAAATTTAATCCATTTCTCCTTAAAAAAACTTTAATAATGATATTGCAGGAACGAAATTTACACTTTACAACTTTTTTGTTCTTTTTTCACACAAGTACATTTGGGGAAATTTTAATTTTTGGGTGACATAAAGCCATTCACTACGAAAAATGGCAGCAGCTCTTAATAAATTTTTAAATTTTGGGGCATTTCTTTGGGAAGTAAAAGATCTATCTGAACATCACTACCAATACTGCAGAAAAGGTAGATATTGTCGAACTATTTTCGTGTAGGTTGGGGAAAACCCTTTTCCATTTTTGTGCGATTTTATGTTTCTTTCAGAGATGTAGTGGCTGTAACATAATTTATTTTCTCATCAAACGCAAATAAATCTTTATAGCCACGTAATTTAGATATCATATTAATTCGTTTCTATTCCTGGCAGCTTTATTACTTTTTTGATAGGTAGCTTTTCACTACCAAAAAAAATTCAGTACTATGTAAAAAAAAAACCCAAACAGGATTTATAAGGAAAAAATTGAAATTGTTTTTTTTCAGTAAAAATAAACTAATAAAAAGGTACCAACTATACTATGAAGGTACCTAATAATATTTAAATTACTTTTTAAAAGATTTTTATATAACTTTTCTTCTTTTTATTTTTACTATTGCTGAAAAAAAAAAACATTTTTCTAATATTAAAACTACCCCTTTAAGTTTAGTGTCACAATTTTAAAAGGACCCGGGCGCCCTGTCTGATTGCAAATTATGATAATAGTTTTGAGAATCTGTGTAAGTTTTACGACAGTCTTTATGTTTTTTATTTTAATTTCGCCATTTAAAATATCATCTTTTTGACAAATTTTTTTGGGTTGTCCTCCTTTTTTTTCGGCTTTTTAATAGTAATGATAACAACCCTTGTATTCTAGGTCAACGTTTTAACCCTTTTTTTTGGCCTGCGGACCAAAATATAGTTATTTTTTTTTTTTAATAAGAATTTTTTTTTCGGGATCGAAAATTTCCGCGGACTAGTAAAATTTCTCCGCGGACCTTTTGGCCAGGTGGTCGCCGACCAGCGGTTGAGAATTAATCCCCGTTCTGGGTTTTTTGTAAAACAGATTTGTATCCATCATACAAATTTTCTTACAAAAACCCGCATCTTTTTTTTTAAAATTTTAAATACATACAGCACACTCTAAATTTCGACAACCACCACACAATGTATTATTTAACTACGCACGCTATCCGCAGGGGGGTTTTTGGGTCCCGATAATTTTTTTTACGTCAAAAAAAAATCGCTGTTGCCAAAGATACGCTCTGGAAAAAAAATTTTTTTTTAAAAACTTTTTATTATTTGGCTATTTTTTTCTTCGCTGCATGTATGAAAATATTTTCAAAAAAAAAAAAATTTATCGTTTGGGTGAAAATTTCAATACCAAAAATATTTATTTTTATTTTTATGATTTTTAGAGGTATAAAAAAGGGGGAATTTTCCCCCAAATGTTTATAAGGTTAAAAGCGCTACAGTGTGGGTTTTAAATTTTGAAAAAAAAAAATTTTTGTATCTTTGATAGTTTTAAAGTTATGGCGGTGGAAAAAAAAAAAAACAATTTTTTTATAATTTAAAAAAAAACACTTTTTTTTAAATTTTAAAAAAATTGAGACCAAAAAAAAAAGTAAAAAACGATTTCATGTCCCCGGGGACATACTCAAAAAAACCTAACAGGTTTGATCGGGGTTTACGCCAAAAAAAAAACATTTGACTTACGGAATCGCTCCACCAATTCGTAAAATAATAAAACCTCGGGAATAGACTGACGTCTAGATCTGTATTTGGAAAATCTGGGAACAAGAAATCAATCGGATAAGAAACTGAACAAACGGGGCATCCGGTTCAAGAGTTTGGTTTTCTTTCTGGTTCTCTCTTCTCGTATCGTATTACTTTTGTGTTTGTGCAAGCATGTATAATGTTCGGAGACTCAAAAATATGTTTTATACGAGGCATTATTGATATCTTAGTTACACTAGGTTGCACAAAACGAAATATTATAATCGTAATGTTGACATAACTTTGGTAATATTTGATTTTAAAAAAATATTTTAAAACAAATAAATTGTGCAGATATTTAAATATTATTAGTGTTTCGAAAAAAGAAATTAAAAAAAGGGACTATTTGTCATTTCTTTCGAATATACCTATATTTAAGTCCAAAATTTCTGTCAATGACGCATCGCTCGCTTTTAGAGTGCCCGGGTTTGTGGGGTCAGGGAATCAATTTCAGTGGCGTATGCATTTTAGAAAATAAATGATAAAATTTCGTTAAAACATGAAAATATTTTTTTACAAGCAAAAGTTATTTTTCACTTTTATTAACCAAATTAGTAAAAGCCTATATTATTTTGGTATTATTCGGATTAATGAAAAATGTAATTTTTTTTTTAATTTTGCACACCTCCTATTTTGAGGTCATAGAACACAAATTTGAGTTTTTTTGGGATTTTTCAACGTTTTTCCAAAAAAAAATACATTTTTTACTTTAATTTTACCTTCTCTGATTTTTTTTTTGCTACATGAAAAAAATAATCAAATTTTTGTCTTAACATAAATTAAAAAAGATTTAAAAACAGAACGATAGACAATCCAAGTTACAAACCCACTTGCCAATTCACCACCGATCTTGCAATTTCAATATTAAATACGATATTCACACGATTTGCTTCATCAAAAATATCCACTATATAAAACACAAAGCTCTGGATCATCAGCTTGTAGAATCCAATAACTATTTCGGGTCTTTCGTGTTCCATATTTAATTTTATCGAAATTTTTGATCCAACATTGCGGGTCGAGTAAAACAAGGTTCGCATACCTTATAAAAATGTCATAAAGAAAACTATTACAACCTGGTAACAGGTCAACATTTTTAAATTTTTTGAGGAATTGGGCGTAAACGTTTTACCTACTTTTTATTGAAAATTAAGGTTTTTTCCCTTTTCTTTTAAGTGTTTTTTTTTTTAAATTAACATAGTATGGTTTTTAAATATGTTTTTGAAATGACAGAATTTAAAGGAATTTGTCGTAAAATGGGAATTAAACAATTCAATTATTATTTTTTTTAAATACTATAAGAGGCAGTCAAAAAACAGCTTCTGGGTTCATGTTTAACAATCGAAAAGTGTTGCAAGAAAAAAAGTGAAAAAAACGCATTTTCCAGTATCCGAATAATTACTAATATTGATTTTTTGTTTTAAAACTTTGAATACCGTACGCGAAAAAACTTTTTTTTAAAGTTGCACAATATCTCTGCAGCATCCAAAGTGGTTAGTTCTGGTTTCGTTCCCGAATCCCATGGTAAACATTTTAACCATTATTCGTTCTTTTAACGTTAACTAATTTTTTGTAGGCGGAAAAAACTAGTTAAAGGTTGGTTAATATTCATAGTTTACAGAATTAAATAATATTAATTAAATACACTAAATAAAGATAAACTATTATAAAATTGGCACAAAACAATATCTATATACTAAAATTATTAGAAATTTATAATATTTAGAAAATACCCTGTATAGCAATTAAAATTTAAACTTACAAAATCTGTCCGTAATCAAAATAACTAAATAAAATCATCAAAAAAGACGAAAACCCTGTCGATACGCTTATTTTCAAGTCTCTTCAAGTTATAAACTAAGGAATGTGTGTTGCCACTTTTATTGTCTTCTGATAACAATGACTTAATACATATTGGCGTGCTATTTAAGTGCGATCGTGGTGGTGATTTATTCTTGGAATTATGACAAGTGGCGATGAAACTTTTGGCCGGTTCACTGTTATTTGAGCGGAAAGGTATATCATAGGCTTAAAAATCATTTACTAGTTTAGATTTTTATTAAACCGCTTCGTCGGTTGGGTGGCCGGTATTAAATGAGTCACTGACAGAAATTTTGGACTTTAGGTATGATATCTGTTTTAAATTTAAAAAAAAATGCAGTTTTTATACTAAGTAACAAAAAAATAGACAGCCAGTATTTTTTATCTTGTTTTTGTATTTCGCAAGCGTATTTGTTTTTAGTCTAGTAAAAAAATCAGCCTGATCTACGGCTTATCTTGCTGGTTTTTACCATCCTTTTATTAGCTTCACCTTATTTATCTATGTAACGAAATTTTTCAACTTAATTTTCACCAATTTCAAGAAGTCTGATTAACTTGAAAATTTGTATAGGGGTCAAAAGCCGATGACAATACTATTATGTCATAACTTCGTTCTAATTCCCTGACTAGGATTATCAGAATTTAAAACAAAAAAAATATAATAACACGTTCTTAAATGACAATACTTGCACATTCGCCAATTTTAATGTCGTTTTGGGACTAAAAATTAAAATAAATTATTGTTTTAAAAAAGTAAATAAACACGCTTTTATTGAAAACCGATCTAAAAAGTATAAAATAATTCAATTATAGTAAAAAAGCAAGGGGTGTAAAAATAATTGTAACATTTAATATTAATAGTACAGGAAATGAAGCATTTTGCTCGGAATTTTTTGTCCTGCATGGACTTACCTGAATTTTTTACAGAAGGTAGTGAATAGCCCAAGGATCAAAGTTTATATCATGCCGAGGGGTGCTTTTATCCTGGGGGTGGTTGCGACCCCATCTTTTTTACATTTTAACTACAGAAATTAATAAAGAAAGTAATTTTATGTAAAAAATGTTCCATAAATTTTGTCCGTAAACTAATATTTTTTTGAGTTATTTGTGATTGAAAGTAAAATTTTTTGACGAAAAGATCTACGTTTTTAATGGGTTTTTCGGAATGGCTCAAAAATATGCTTTTATCAAAAAACTGTCAAGAGCGAAATTGTAGCTTATAAAAAAATTATTTTTTAATAATTTTCTACAAATCCGGACCAAGCTACGGCTTACTAATGGTTAGCTTTTGTTCGTCAAATGCTAAATTTGAAAGATTCAAAGTCAAATAGCGGGAGAACTTTGCATTCCTCAAGAAAAACATATAAGGTCTTTTTTAAAGTATATAATTAGACCTTTCTTTTAAAAATAAAAATAAGTTTCTAGCATGAAAATTGAGCAAGTAATGATAAAAATAAGGTCGGTCCCTACTTTTTTCTACGAAAGATTATTAAAAACAACCCCCTAATTCCCCTCCTAATTAAAATTAACCTTTACCCTTCTGCTATTCTTTTTATATATGAACTAATAATACATCCCAAATATTTGACCAATTTTAAACGCTTACCTTTAAAAAATTATGAACTTTAAGTGAAAAACGATTTTGCGGAATTTCGTAAAAATGACCATTTTCTTCAAAATAACTCCAACAATACTGGAGATATGAAAAAAATGCTGGAGCACCGAATTGTACCTTTTTTAATTACAAAGATTTTTCATTACTTAGATTTTTCTGTACAATAAATATTTAGCAAGATATGGCCGTTTAAAGCCTCTATGTACGAGCGAGCACCACGCGATATTCGAGAACTCATCCCATTTTAAAACTAAGAAATTTAAAAGGATTTATTTTACATAGCCTTGTAGCACTTAAATCCTAAAAATAATTTTTTAAAAAGCTTTATATCTTAAAACTAAAGGAGCTATGTTTAAAAATCCAATTTTTTTTCAAAAATTCGAATAGCCCACTTCGGGCATAATAATCTATTAATAAATCTCAAGCTATTAAGTTATCTAAACCAACTTTTACCCACCTTAAGGTTTAAATGTTATTTTATTAGTTTTAACAATTAGGGGTAGTTTCACTCTTAAAAAACAAACAGCGCACATCATTATGAAATAGAATTTGAAGTAGAGGCCCAGAATACTGGGGTCAGTATTCTGGGGTAGAGGGTTAAAAACTTCTAATTTCAGATTTTTATGTCAATCGATGCAGGACAAAAAACTTGCGAGGTTTTGCCATTTTTTAGCATTATTTCCGGGACTATAATTATGTATCATAAAAAATGTCTTAATTTTATCATTTTTTTTTAAGTAAATCTCATGAAAGGTGGTTATTTAAGGGTTAAGTGATTGTAGTTAAATATTTACCATACCGTAAACTGTTAAGATATTTTTTCTACAATATAAGCGTCATTAAATAATTTTAAGATGAAACATTTTTTTTTGTAATTTGTTATTAAGAGTGATTTTTAAGGATTAAAACTTACAAATATAATTAAGATAAAACTTACAACATAAAAATATTTTTATTCTTCATATTTAGCTATGATTTTAATTTACATTTACATACATAATTACAATTTTTAAATTTTTAGCATAAAGGGGAGGGGTTTTCCCCTAAAAATAAAAGACATCTTAAGCATATATAAACATCGATCTAGAGTGATAGCAACTTAATTCCAAATTTTCATAAAAATTAAAACTGTACAAAAATCCTGAGGTCAAACTTTCTTCTCCCCACAGACTGTACTACAAGCACCCTGTACTGCAGACTGTACTACAGGCTTTTTTATTATAATTGAATTATTTTCTACTTTAGGTTAGGTTTGCTATAAAAGCGTGTTTTTTTAGTTTTTAAACCATAATTTATTTTATTCAGACTGATTTTGGATGTATCCTATTAAAATTTTAGGAAGTTTTGTTCACATTCGTGGTTTAAAACTTTGTTTTGAAGCGCTTTATCTTAACATAAAATATGTTTCAAGTGCGAAAACTAGGTCATACTCGTCAACTTAGTTACTTTGGGAGGGAGCGGATCGGGCATTTTCGTGAGGCAGGTATCAGGTTAAAAAATTGAGAGAGGAACAAAACGATCTTTACTTACCATTTTGAGTGAGAGTGAGATGTATCATGCATAAATCTACGAAGGCTCAGGATACAAAGAAAAGGGCACTTGATTTTGTAGGAAACATCAGAGCGTCAAGATTGCCTTCTAAAGGGGCATTTTAAATCCAATAAAAATAAGAAGAAATGTTTCAATTTTAATCGGTCAAGCTTTGTATTGATTCCACAAAAGATTGATCGATTCAAACTGTTGTTTAAGCAAATAGTGTTGGTGGCAAATTTGTTTATTCCTGTATTTTTGAAGTTACCTTATTTTTAAAGAAATTTTTAACCTGTATTATACATTTGTTACCTAAACCAGTTGATAATAAAAAATAAATAGATAATCAACGAGTCATTTTTATTCAAAATGTATTATAAATATCATGACACAACTATTATTTTATCGAAATACATAAAATTTTAAATCTAAAACAAAAAAGTCAGGCCGAATAAAAAGTTCTGTTTTTTTTTTCTTATGGTCCTTAGTGGGTGAGCATCGACGCAATCGACTGCAGTGATGCAGATCTATGGATCAAGATTAGAACGAGGTTATCTAGTAATAAATCTCGCTTTTGTTTGGGTATGCATGATGGTCAAAGGTGATAAAAGACATAGGGCACCTCAAGTCTTTATTAAAGTTTACATAAAGGCACTTTAACATATTTAGGAAGGAATACAACCACAAGTCCTTCCATATTTTTGCACACACAAAAATCCTATTTTTCAACAAGACAACTCCAGACCACGTGGCCAAAGTAACGGTAGACATCCTGGATCAACAACACATCAACCGCTTATCATGGCCCTTGAAACCGCCTGGTTTTTAGAAAATCACGAAAGTTAAGTGAGTAAAATAGTTTAAAAATTTTAATAGAGCATATAAGTACTCTTAAAATAGTAAGCTAATTTGCTTCTTTTAGCTTAGACGTTTAAAAAAATGAAATTTATAAACACAATTATTTATGTCATTTTAAACTGAGTATGTTTTTCCAGACATTTTATATCTAAGTATTTAATAATGTTTATTTTTTTGGATTTGTGTTTTGGTGTTACAAATTATTTCATTCAAGTTTATAAATTAAAATCATATACAGTGAATATAATGCCTCATGAAATTCTAAAACAAAATATCGGGCCTCCATCTTCCGAGATCATATCTATTATTGATGTGGAAGATCCATAGATATCGTAAATGTATACCGGCCAATCCCAAAGAAATAAAAATAAAATAAACCCATGGCCCGAGCAAAAACCATAAAATTATTATGTTTAAAAAGAACCAAGGGATTGCGATTAGGTAGCGGCTGTGCGATGCGACGTGACCGTTGTTACTTTTTTGTAATTTAACCAAATTAAGCTTAAAATAAACAAAAAGGTTTTATTTTTTGTTTATTTAACTTCTACTAAGTGGGAGCGGTAAAATATACAGGGTGGTATTAAAGGGTGCAATTTATGTAACAAAGTCCTAAAAAAATTTGGTTAAAAGTATTCAAAAAATTCCAATACTCTTGGTTCTACTAAAAATTGCTATTCGCACAGAAAACGAAGCTGAAAAAGTGTAAACCTGGCAATTTTTTCAAAATGCATAGATTTGCATGAAATTTTGAAATTTAGCTTAACTTACCCTTCTTTTCGAAATATATATTATGCCGATGGGCGCTCTTTTTTTTTAGGGGTGAAAACTACCCCTTATTGCAAAAACCTTAAAACTTTCATATTAAAGAGTTAAGTCACATAAAATTAGGCTCAAATAAGTTGAAAAAAATTTAATTTATTGAAACATTATTTAACATATTTTAACCTTTGAAAATCAACCCTTATTATGATTTAATTTTAAAAAAAATATTTAACCTAGAACAATTAAAATATTGTCACAGAGTTGTAATTAAATAATGTGTCTGTATTACTAATTTAATTTTGTAACTTTTATCCTCAAAAATCCACCCCTTACAAAATTACAATGCAAAAAATAGTACAAAACCGCGGAATTTTTAAAAAAATGCATCAAATCGCATAAAAGTTGGAATTAAGTTCGACTCACCCCTTAAAGTGTGCATTACGCCGATGAGCGCTTTTTTATTTTTTAGGGGGTGAAAACTAACCTTCAAATCTTACTTCACTTTTATATTAAAGCTTAAATCAAGTAAAACTTGGCTTAAATAAGTTGAATAATAAATGCTTAATCTTTGAAATATTAGTTGAAGTATTTCAACCCTTAAAAGCAAACCCAAGTATACTCCAAAAAATTGGTTTTTTAAGCATAACTTCTTCAGTTTTTGTGATAAAAAGTTCTTTAAAAAACCATTTTGTTGGGTTTTTTCAAGAGCTATAAGGTCCTATATATTTAAACTATTTAAAACCCTTACTTTTTTAAAGCGGTGAGTTTAAAGGGCTTAAACAAGATGGTGTTTGTCTATACACACGCGTTTTAGACGTTTATATCTCACTTAATTTTCGTCATAGAGTAAATTTAAAAAAAGAAAAATGTTTGTAGTTCAAAAAGCTACAATTTAATACACTAGTAATTTTTACGTATCTTCCTTAGTTCTTGGGTTATTTTAAAGAAAAGGTCATTTTTATTAAAATTCTAAAATTTGATTTTCACTTGCAGCTTAATTTTTTTCGAAATTAAGCAATTTAAATCGGTTTCAATTTATTAATGTATTTAAGATACATGGATAAGCAGAATCAAAAAAGGGCTACGATTCATTTGAATTAGGGTGATAATTAGGGGGTTGTTTTCGAAGAGTTTTGCATTAAAAAAAAATTATAATAACCTTATTTTACACATAACTCACTCAATTTTTTATGATTAATACCTTTTTTTTAAAAAAAAGAAAGGTCTTTGCAAATGTTTCAAAAAAGTTATTATTTGTTTTTCCCGAAAAATACGTACATTTTGCGTTATTTGCTTTTAAAACTCTGAAATTTTGTGTTTGATGAATAACAGCTAACCTTTAACAAACCGCAACCTGGTTGTATTGGTCCCAAAGCAATTGGAAAAACAATTTTATTTCTTTTTTTAATGCTACAATTTTGTTATTTACAGTTTTTTTGATAAAATGCATACTTATCGAGCCATTTGCAAAGAAACGATTAAAAACGTTGATTTTATCGAAAAAAAATTTCCGACTTTCGACGGAAAAATTTTAAAAAAGTATACATTTTACAAAAAATGTATAGAACATTTTTTGCTTAGGAATCATTTTTATATCGATTCCTGTGGTCAAAATATATATAAAAATTTTTTAGCAAAGAAACGATTAAAAACGTTGATTTTATCGAAAAAAAACCCGGGGAACTTTCGATCATTGAAAAATTTTAAAAAAATATACATTTTACAAAAAAATGTATAGAATTTTTTTCCCGGGAATCATTTTATATCGATTCCTGTGGAAAAAAATATATAAAAAATTTTTTTTTAGCCCGAGATGGTTTGGCAACCACCCCCAAGGTAAAAGCGCCCTTAGATATGATATAGATTTTGATCCTTGGACTATTCCCTACCTACTGTCAAAATTTTAAGTTATTCTATGCATTTGGAGAAAATTGCTAAGCAAAATGGTTTGTTTCCTGGACTATATTAATTTTGTTATTTTTACTTGTATATAGCATACCATTTAGGTTGCCTTATTAGATCCTTTCAAAAATATCCTATATTAAAAGCTTTTGTCTCTAAAATCCATTTCTCAAAAATATTTTTTTTTTGGGCTAACTTGTAAAAGAAATACAATACCTTAATATCTTTCACTATCATAAAGCTTTAGGTATTTTTAAAAGTAATTAATTTTTACACGATTATTCTAAAAATATTATAATATAATTGTCAAATAAGGCACTTTAAAAAACTTGTTTAAAGACACAAAAATAATAAATTTGGAAAGATTTTTAAGCTTGGTTTAAGCTATGAGAGTTTTCATCGCGAGGTAGTTTTTCAATTAAAAATTGAAATATTCTAGACCTGTTCCCTTGCCCAGTATTTACTAAGCAGTCCAAAAAGAAATAATTAGATAGTAAATATGAACGGACCTTAAATTAGCTGTAACTTCAAACCAAAAAATTTAATTAACTGTCTCATCTTTTACATCAAATGAAATAAAGATATAGTATCTTGGATTTTGCTTATTAGGAAATACACAATTATTGTAGATACTTAAAGTTTACGTAAAAAAAAGGTCGTATATTTATTTGATTAAGCATCTGAGGCTTTTTTTCCCCTTTAATTTTTTTTTAAATTTTTCCCCGGGTGGGAAAAAAATTTTCGATTTTTACAGATCTTTGCATTGATGTAAAATTTTCCCTTAAAAAAATGGAGCCTGATATCCTTTTGAATTATATTGCTTATAGGTTAAAAAATTTTTGAACCTGTTAAAAAAGAACTGCCTTCTCTTAATACCTACTGATTTTTTATTGTCGTAATTTCCAAAAAGGCGGTTTTCAAATTTTACGTTTTTTTAAAAATTTTATCTTATTTTAATAACTATATTAATTATATAGAATCCCCAAAAATTCTAAACAACTTTTAAAAATTTAAATTTCACATTTGTTTTGAGAATGACGAACTAATTAGCAGTGTCAGTACTTCGAGTAGGAAAAAGACAAAATCGACATTAAAAATTTGGATAGTGGAATAGTATATTATTCAACGAGCATGTAATTATAGCTATTACTCACGATAATGAAGCTTGCGTCACAAGCCGAAGACGAGTGACGTAATTCATCAGAGTGAGTAATAGCTATTACATGCGAGTAGAATACTATATTTTTTCTACGACTTATAAATCAAGATATTCTATAAATCAAAATATGGCATCAGTTCTGAATAACATTGGTTGTCATAGTACCGTGAAAACAGATGTCAACCAGCAATTTTTCTGTCAGGCAAAGCACACATTATTTTTATACACTATCTTATAAGGTCACAGGATTGTGAAAGATGAACTTTTTTTTTTTAGATAAATGAAATTTGTAAATAATTTTTTTTTTTGATATTGACAATTTTAAAAAAGGTCGTTTTTTTGAAACTTAGATATGTTAGACAGTGCTTATTGACTCTTAGAGACGTGTATACATGTTTTGATGCTACTATGTAGAGATCTTCGAACTCGTGGTAAAACCCCCCGGATAATGGATTTTTTACTCACTGGTAGGAAATAAGTGTTATTATCTATTCAAAATTAGTTTATAATAGGCATATTATTAAACAGTCGTAAAAAAGAAGTAAAATGCGTCCAAAGCCACCTGCAGATCCTTAGAACAAAGAGTTTTGTCGTTATTTTCCAGAATACCATGCTGATGAAATAGAAACTATTTAGAAGATCGAAATTCTTTTAAATGACGGGTTTCCCCCCTTTTTTTTTTTTAAAAATTTTTTATTTTTTTTTTAATAACTATATTAATTATATAGAATAAAAAATATTCTAAACACATTAAAAACAATTTAAATTTACAGCATTTGTTTTGAGAATGACGAACTAATTACAGTGTCAGTACTTGGGGGAAAAAGACAAAATCGACATTAAAAATTTGGATAGTGGAATAGTATATTATTCAACGAGTTTTAATTATCCCCATTACTCACGAAATTTTGGCTTGCGTCACAAGCCGAAGACAGTGACGTAATTCATAAAAAGGAATAATATATTACATGCAGTAGAATACTTTTTTTTTTTCTACGACTTATAAATCAAGATATTCTATAAATCAAAATGGCATCAGTTCTGAATAACATTGGTTGTCATAGTACCGTGAAAACATTTTCAACCAGAATTTTTTTTCTGTCAGGCAAAGCACACATTATTTTTAAACCCCGGTTTTAAGGATTGTGAAAGATGAATTTTTTTTTTTAAAAGATAAATGAAATTTGTAAATAATTCTTTTTTTTCGATATTGACAATTTTAAAAAATTGACTTTTGAAACTTAGATATGTTAGACAGTGCTTATTTTTTGGGGGACGTGTATACATGCGTTTGATGCTACTATGTAGAGATCTTCGAACTCGTGAGTAATAACCCGCGAGTAATGGATCATTACTCACTGGTAGGAAATAAGTGTTATTATCTATTCAAAATTAGTTTATAATAGGCATATTATTAAACAGTCGTAAAAAAGAAGTAAAATGCGTCCAAAGCCACCTGCAGATCCTTAGAACAAAGAGTTTTGTCGTTATTTTCCAGAATACCATGCTGATGAAATAGAAACTATTTAGAAGATCGAAATTCTTTTAAAATGAGAGTTACAAAAAACATGTAATTACATTCCATAACATTACATAGCAGTTTTAGACAACACAATAGTGACACCATTACCTCTGTATCGCTCTATTAATGTGTGTGTCATCATTTAGAGGCGCCTACAGTTTATTGTGGAATCCGATAGAGATATTAAATTAATCGAGGAAGGAATTATTACAAAATAGTGATTTCAGTTTCTATTTGACATTTGATCAGTGAAGTCGCGCGATAAAAAGCCACATAGCTTTTTCCGGAAGGGCAGCTGGCGGCGCTGATCAAGGAAAGACTCACGCCAAATAGTGGAGTTCTTTTTCTGGGACTAGGCGTTGTGAATGGGAGATTGTTATAATCCGTCCCTTTCTGTTTTTTGTGGGGGTAAGAGGGGCCCCAAAGGGGAACGTGGATGCGCTCGCAGCAGGAAGACCGTACTGACAGAAAGTGGTTGTACGTAATACCAGTAGCAGTTCTTGGTTGGACCGCCATTATGTTTACCCTTCATGATTCGAGACATTGGAAGAATTTAAATTTGTGAAAAGTTTTAAAATTTCTAGGGGTTTCGAGTCCGACATCCAGTTGTTCTACCGACGAAGCCCTGAAAAGCTCTGTCTGAAAAGGGGAGTACTGACAATTAACCCATTACGAATCTAAGCAAAAACAAAGAAACAACAACAAATAGCCATTTTTGAAAATACATGTTTTATAATGGTCAAAGTGATAAAGTGATTTTCTAAATATTTTTCTCTAAAAATGCAATTTTAAATTAAATGGGGGAAATGGCTTTGAGATATCTAGTTTTAATTTCAATTTTAATTTATGAGGGCGGGTATTTTTAAATTTTTTGGTATTAAAAAAAAAACCGACAGAAACTTGGATACAGGCTACAACGTCCATTTAGCCATGAGTAAGAGCATCAGCTCAAGGATTGTCATATCAAAAAACGAGCCAAAAAAGGGGGGCTCTTTAAATTTTAGTAATAGTAGGAAAATACTGTAGTTTTTATATTTGTTCTGTCTATTTTTCCCTATTAATATTGGAAATATTGTTTCAAATGCTAATTTTTTTATTTTTTTTCTTAAAACCCAAAAAAATTTTACAATGGGGGCATGGCCAATTCAATATTTGCTTCAGTGGTCAGCTCGTAACAAAAGGTTAGGAACTAATAATTTAGCTCCTAAACCAAGAAGCGTTCTTACATACACTTGAATAATATCCCCCACGTGCCCAATCTGCATATACCTGCCCAACCTGCACATTCCGGAAATCCTCGGAGGAAAAACGGTAAAACAAAGGCGTTCTCAGACATAGACACTATGAAAATCTCTAAGGTCAGGCCTGCGCAGTTTTTCCTTAGGGGATTGGGAGGAAAACACACAGTTTCTTTTTTCCATATGTCTGTCTGTTTGTCTGTTGGTACCATAACTCTCAAAAATAATAAGATATTAATTCCGAGTTTGTTATACTAAAGGAGTGTATTCAATCTATTGATTTTAAGCAATATCACCTTAAGGAAAGGGAATGTTTATAATTTATGTAATATTTAAATAATTTTTCTGCTCTTTTTACAATTAAAAATTATTATTATTATTATTATTATTATTGCTTGTAATTAATAGTCAGACACTACAGTGACTTTTTAGTGCCATACCATAATCTTCGGCTGTAGCTCCTGTTTTTGTTATCATCAACGTTATGACAAACCAGATATTTTTGTTCGGCTTTAAGGCTATATTTTCCGTTGGTTAAACCGTTCTGTCAGAAAAGGATGTCACTTCCCTGTCAACATAAATTTATTTTAATAATATTTTTAAAGAAAATTTAATAAGCAAATTAAAGGTAATTTTGCTAAAGTGTTGTAATCTGATCTTTATACTAACTTTTCTTAATTAAATTTACTTTAAAACCTTTTTTTTAAAACAAAAGGGGTTTTTTAAAAAAAACCCCAAAATAAAAATGTTTAAATTTTTAAAAATATTTCAAAAACATCCAACTACCGAAATTATAATTAATTAATTATTGCTTTCATATTTATGTTCTTGCCTTAAAGGTGTATTTTGTATTAGCCAGTAAAGTTTTGGAAAAGCAACTTTTTTTTTTTTTGCAGGACAAGTATTTCTTATTTTTAAATTTTAAATTTTTATTTATATATTAAATCGTGATTATAAATTTTATTAAAAGTATGAAATTAAATTTTATTATTTTTCCCCAATTATTTAGATGTTTACATTACCTATAAAAATTATTTATTATTACCAAAATAACTTCACCCCCAACACTGTTTTCTGAAAAATCTGTATCATAAAAAAACAAAATACGGCAAGATATTTATGGTAAAAATCAATGAATTAAATTCGTAGCTATCAGAACGCATTTCAACCAGGTTCATAAATTTAAACCATATACAGTGACCCCTCCAGCACATAAAAAAATATCAGGCCTCCATCTTAAGATCATATCTCTAATTGATGCAGAGATCCGTAGATACCATAAATATGTCCTCATCGGATAAAAATAAAAAAAAAATGAATCTCATGTCTTGAAAAAAAAAACCCCTTTTTTAAATTTTAATCAAATTTAAAAAAACCGGGGTTTTTTTTCAAAAAAACGGATAATTGTTTTTTTGGCGGCAGCAATCTTGTCTTATTTTTAATTTTTTTAAGAACTTTGGATCCGACACATAAACCAAGATTTTTTTAACTGTTTTTTTCACTATTAGCGAAAAAAAAAATAAAAAACCCCGGTAACAACCCAAAAGGCTATGAACATTTTTTAAAAAAAGAGGACCACATATGAATTATAGATTATGTATTGTATTCAGGAAAATTTATTTTATTTGCGATGAACGGCAGCTAAATTAAATTAAAAAGATATTTATTACGACCTTTAAGGCGGATTTACAAGGCAAGACCGTAAATTAAGATCGTGGGCTGGATGTAGGGATTACACACTGAAATGTAACGTCTTTAGTTCCGATGTAAATTGCGTTCTTAAATTTTGATTATACACATTTCGGTTTCTGTAGGGAAAGCACTTAAGAGAAAGATTATTGCCTTGAGAGGATTAAAAGTATTTATTTTACTTCCTCTTCCGATTTTTTTCGTTGAAATGTTTAACTTTTTGGTGGTATTTAAGCTGATAAGATAAATTTATGTAGATGAGATTAAGGTAGCAGTGGCACGAGATAATTTTATGTAAATGGCCAGAATCAAAAAATTAAAAAATTTTAAAAAAAATAAATACAAGTAAAAAATTTTTGTATTCATGTTTTTTTTGGGAGACAGACGTTCTTGTATTCTTTTTGCTTCAATTTTATTATTTTTAAAACCTTCTTTTTTTAAAATTTTACATTTTTTTGCACCTTAGGAAATAACCATCACATTTTTTTTTTTTTAGAGTACATTTTTTAAAGGAAAGGAGGTAAAGATCGGCCTTTTTTCGTGAAAATTTAAAGATTCAATTTAGGCCATTTAATTATATTTATAATAAAAACAATATCTTTTTTTTACATCTACAATGAATTGGTAAAAAAAAATCAAATGGCAATACCAAAAAAAAAAACCTTTTAAACTTGCCATTTTTTTTTAAATTTTTCTTTTACACGTTTTTTTTTTTTTTTAAAAAATTTTTGATGCACTCATTTTTTTTTTATAGGCAATCAAAAGTTATTTAAGAAAAAAAAATTTGTAAAATCTTTTATACCTGCACATATTTAATGAATCCACCAGTAATAAATAAAATGTCTTGTCAATTTTTAAAAATTTACGTTTTATTTTTTATTAGTTATTTCAAAATGTTTTACAGTATTGAAGAAAAAAAACAATGATTAAATGGTTTTAAATGGAAAATAGTTATCGAAGAGTATCCGACATATTCTCTCCCCTTTTTCCTGACAAAAAATTCCCCAAAAAAACAACAGTTAAAAAAATCGTTCATAAGTTTGAAAAAGGTACTGTTTTAAATAAATGCAACTGCTTAGAGCAAAAATAATGTCTCGATGAAAGACCCCCAAAAAAATAATCCCCCTTTGATGTTTTACTTTATGTAGAAGAAAATAAAGGAATTAGCACCAGGCTTCTTAGCAAAGTTGTAAAAAGAATAGTTTTACGAAAAAAAAATAAAATATCATCCGTACAAATATCAAAGTCATCAGGAATTAAGGGAAGGCAAATGGAAAAAAGGGAAAAAGATAGGGACTTTTACAAAAATTTTTTTTTTAAAGGACGAATGCACCTTCACATTAAACAATGAACCAAACGTTCAAAACATCAGACCCCTGGACAAAAAATAAACACAGATTTGTATCTACAAGGACTCAACCCCCCTCAAAAGGTAAACGTTTGGGCGGGTATTTTGGGGATTTTCGGACCTTTTTTTAAATCAAATTTGGGAAAAACAAAAATTTTTTTAGAACTATTAAAAAAATCAAAAAAAAGGCCGGGGATTAGAAGACGTTGCACTGACAATCAAGACTTTTGGGTTTTAAAGGATGGTTGTCCTGCCAATTCACGAAATAAGGAAATATGTTCAAAATGTTTTCAATGGACTAAATTTTATGACCAAATTACACCATAAACGGGGGCCGCTAGGTCTCCTGATCTTTCGCCCAAAGATTTCCCCTTCCTTTTTGGGGCATATAAAAAGTTATTTATAAAATTTGAGTTATAAAAAATTTAAAAAAAATTAAAAGTTTCAATTTCAGCGGCGGGGGTCGACTATCGGCTTTTTAACTTCATAATGTAAAAACTGAATTTTATAACCGTTTAGGATATTGCTTAGCAGTAAAAGGCCCCTTTTTTATCATCTAATTAAAAAACATTAGCTTTTAGTTTCAATGTGTGTTAAAACGTATTTTTAGACAGGGGTGTTTTCACCTTCCTGAAAAAATTTTTAATTAGGTAAAAATTTCATTATGTAGTTCAATGTAATTACTTGTATTTATTAAATGACCACTAACCACAACTAACCCTTATTTTCTTTTTTTAAACTGTAAAACATGTTGAAATAACTAATAAAAAGAAAAAAGGGGGAATTTTAAAAATTGACAAGACATTTTTTTTTATTACTGGTGGATTCATTAAGGTATAGGCGTGTTGTTAAATTCATCGATAAATTTGTGGGGCACTAATCGCTGTTTCATCAAGCCTTTTTTTTTAAATTAATTATGGAAAATGAAAGATGGCCGTTGTTTTAGTAGTTTTGGGAAAAAGGATAAAACTAGCGGTAATCTAGTGTGACGTCACGATAGATTTCAGCCCTAAACCATCTGATGTTTAACAAACGCCTTAGGCAGGTATGCAACGATTTTACAAAAAGTTGTTCTTAAATAACTTTAATTCCTTATCGAAAAAAACTAAATTTAGTATGTGAGCTAATCAACGTTTTAAAAAATAGTCTAATACAATTTTCTTGTAAATTCTGGGGAGCCAATATTTCAATTATAAAAAATTTACATGGGATTTCTATGGCCAGTCTGGGATACCACCCGGTATGAACAAAAAATAACGCGTATTTTAAAATCCAGTATCTAATATATATGCGAGATATGGTGGCAGCCTTAGAGACTGCTTAAATTGCTTAACTTTTAAAAAACAATTGTTGACGGTGGGTGGTCGACGCTCTTCGACAAGCCAAAAAACCTCATAAATGATAATAGAAATCTTAAATTAGAAATTTTGATTAGTGTTTTTGCAGAATCCACCTGTTATGACATACGACCAAAAAGGTTAATCTTGCTTATTGTCGAGGCAATACCCAGTTTTAGCAATTGTAAGTGTGTTTTTAAATGTATCTTGCAGGTATATCGATTTCGATAAATGACATGGGAAAGAGAAAGACGAGAAGATTTGCTGAGGCAAAACGACAACGATTCGCTAAATTTATACAACTAAAAATTTACTCTAATTAATTCAGTTTTTTTAATAGAAAAAAAACTATAAATCAGTTGGTAGTCGACGCCAGGCAAAGTTAATTTATTAGGGAGCCACTTTACAATGTAAAAAGTAACCTTAACGTTAATGTTGGTTGTTTTGATACAATAATGATTTCAGAATAGTAATAAATCTGTTAGTATTGTGCCACTGTTTATTCCTAGTTTTCTTATAACGAAATCTATATTGTTTAATTTATAATTTGAGGATGTGATATAACACATGTACCCTTTAATATAAATCTTTAACGTCAATTGTTAAGTCGGAATTTCAGAAAAGAATACGGATTTTGCAGCTTATGGCACTTCTTGTACTTGATAAGGAATAACTCTATGTAGATCTACATCGTCTGAGTCAGCGTACGTTAACATGCGGTGCAACATCTTGCCCACTGCATGCACTTGTTGCAGTAAAGAATAAAATAAAATTTGAACAGTTAAACCACGTTAACGCTAAAGGGTTTAAAACCATTTTAAACAAAACCCCTAATTTTACTTTTTCCAGTGATCAGCAAAATTTTATTTTGGTGCTTAAAACTCTTTTGTGTTATAATTTTTTTAACCCACTTTGATTATTTGGGCATTGAGTATTTGGGCAGTTAATTTTTAATATTCCAAATTCGAAGTAATGCTGGACTTTTATTTAAAAAAATTTTAATTAGTAATTGGTATTAAGTATTTACTGATTAACCAAGCAATCACAAATATACTCTATAATTTGGAGTTTTTTTTAAAAAAGGAATTATTTTTTAATTTTTAAAAAATTAGGAAAAAATTTTTTTTATTTTTTTAAAAAAAAAAAGTTATTATTTTGGGAAAAATTAGAAATTACATAATCTTACAATTACTAATTTTTAAAAAAATTTTAATGTTTTTTTAATTATTAATAATCTAAATCATTAAACAATTATTATGTGATATTGTTTTTTTGGGAAAATTCCTAAGGGAAAATTAAAGTTAAAGTTAACTTGTTTTTTTTTCATTAAATCGGTTTTTCGTCCGGAAGGTATCGTCAATAGAAAAACCCAAAAAAACTATTCAAAATAATTTAATCATTCTTGTTTAATAATTTTTTTTTGGGTTAGTAATCTTTGGTTTAAAAAGGTTTTTGGATATACAACGCAATAAACAAGTGGGCTATTATTTTTGGCAAAAATGAAAAAAAAAACAGTTTAAAAAATTCTACTTTGGCAAATTAATAATATTAATAATAAACCAATTTCCGCAACTGAATTTTTAAAATTTTAGACAAAAAAGTAATTTAAAAAAAAAAAAAAAAAAAAAATTTTTTTTTTTTTTTTTTAAAAAAACATTTTTTTTTACAAAAAAAATTTTTTTTTTTTTTTACATTTTTTTTTTTAAATTCCATAGGAAAATTGAAAAAAAAAAAAATTATTAAAAAAAAATTTTGTAATAATTACTAATAATTAAAAATTTAAAAATTTTTTTTAATTTTTTTTTCAAAAAAAAATTTAGTAATTTAATTACTAATTATTTCAATAATAAGTAATTGAATTAAATTACTAATTATTTAAGTAATCCTAAATAACAATTAATAAATTACTCACTGTTTTAATGGTTAATAATTTAAGTTATTTAATGACTAACTATAATACGTCATAATAATTATTAGTATCTAATAATTATTAGAATAATTAGTTGTGAAACTATTCAAATTACTTATTATAACAATAATTGATGATTATACGGTATTCTAAATACTAATTATCAACGAAGTATTCATTAATGTTAAGATCAAGATCCCGAGTTTGAGAAACTTGGTTATTTTGCGTTTTTTATTTAATGTTTACTGTTTAAAGTGTAATGATACACAATAAACATTACCATTATTGACAGTATTACTACACTTGCCAAAACTATAAGTATCAAAATGTCACCTGTCAAAAGTAATATTTATTTAAAATGTCGTTAAGCATACAACACAAAAATAATAGGAATATTGAGTTGAGTATTCCGTTATTTTGGGTGTACAATTCCTATTAAATAAATTTTTTTTATCACTGTATTTTTACAAACAATTGTGACTAGCCGTCACTTATTTATATTAAGAATAAAAATGGGGATCCGCACATTTTTATGATAAATACCTATTATAAAGGTGTTTTTGGTCATTAACAAGCTTATTGTTTGATTTTTATTATGTTTATAAAATTGTATTGATTCCAAAATGTTTAGTTTTTTCTTTTTGGTGCAGAATATAAAATAATCATCACCACCTAATAAACCTGAAATACTGATGTTTATAGATTAAGTTGTAACAAATTCAATTGCTGATAAATCGGATGTTTCAATTTCATCTCCTAATATTGAGATCTCGGAAACTATAGAAGATTTGAAGACTATGTTTTTTTTTTGGCCCACATCATCATTTTTGTTTTTTCTTTTAGCTTTATATTAGATGTTTGCTGTTTTCGATAGCCCTTGTTTTGCATTTCTAATGATCTATCACAAGTTACCCTTGTAATTCCAAACAGTTTTTCTGTCCTAGTAGGCTTTGATTTTTTTAATCTAGTACATTGTCATTTAAATGACATTTTGATGCATTGGTAATTAGTCGGTCGGATTTTAAATAAAAAAAAAAAGATGATATAATATAATTTTATTACAAAAACGATAAAACGAGTCTAAAAAATTGAAATGTATGTAAACATTTTCCGAAAAACGACAAGCGAATTAAATTGTTCAAATATAGGTTAGATTAAAATCTGGCTAAAAAAAATGTTGTGTTTTTCTGAAAAAACTCTGCTCTTCCCCTATTTAGGCAAAGTTCTAAAAATTGCTTGGTTTGTTTATGCTCAATTTTTTTAAAGGGGCTTTCATTACGTTTTCTAGGAAAGTGGAAAATCGGGTCCCTGTATTTTTTTTAGATATGTGAATTTGAAAATTTTAAAAACCCAAAACTTCCAAATTTGGTTAAGAGCCAAAGAATGAGTTATTTTTAATTCAGAGCATTTTTTGGGGAAATTTAAGGTTAAAGTTCCAGCAAAGGCAACTTTAATTTTTGTCTGTCTGTTTGCGTTTTTTTCAAACGAAATTAAATATTAATTTTTTGGGTTTTATAATTAAGTGAGTAAATGAAGTTTTTTAAATAACTCGTTTTACGAAGGGTGAGTGGATAAAGGTTAATTTTTTAAAATTTTAAATGATTTTCTTTTGACCAATGGGTTTTTAAGCAAAGGAAAAGAGATTTAAAAAATTGTTATACTAGGTATTTGTTATTTTAAAGGGGGAAGGTTTTTTTCTTTTTAATTTTTTTATTGTTAGAAAAAATTTTTAACAATTAAAAATTTAACATTTATTTAAATAAAAAAAAAGGGAAACCCCAAATTTGGATTTTTGTCAGATTCAAAATACATAATTTTTTATAGGTTTTAGATTCGCCTGAAAATTGAAAACAACTTTTTCAATTTTTTACTTTGTTAGTGTACCGGAGTTTTAAGAAAATAAAGCTGTTTTGTCCCTCCCTTATAAATTAATTTTCCATAAAAATTAAATTTTTCCCCTCATAATTTAAATGAAAACTCATCACGGGTTACCCCGGGAAAAAACTAAACAACCATTTGAGAACATTTTAAAAAAACTTTCCCCTTTTTTCAAAAAAAACTTTGTCAGTTTTTGTTATCGAGGGGGGGTTTTTTTTTAAATTTTAAAGACAAAGATAATGTTATTTAGAAAAAAACTTCTAAATTACCTTGTTTTAAAAAGGGAAAAAAGTTACAAAAGGTTAGCTTTAAACAAAGTAAACGCTAACCATTTGGTTTTTGTTTTTTTTAAAACTTTTTTTGAATGAGGTATAGTTGCATAAAAACATTAGAAAACTTTTTTCCCTATAAGCGTTTCCAGTAATTTTTAAAAAAATAACAAGGTTTCCCCTTTTAACATTAGATTTCTGCAGTTCAAAATAAGTTTTTATATTTTTTAGTGGGACCTCATTTATCACTAAATTATTTTAATTTTAATTCTAACAAAAATTCTAGACCACTTTCAATGTGATAAGGGGGCGTCTATTAATTACGTGAGGCATTTAATCAGGGGGAGGTCTCGAGCCAAATCTCACCGTTTCTCATGTGGGCGAGAAGAAGGTTCTTGACAAATATCACGTAATTTTTTTCCCGCAAGACACAGTGAAAAATTGCAAGAAAACTTGGTTAAAATAAGTAGAACATGTTTCTCCACTAAAATATAGCTAATGCGATAAGATAATCTTATAAAATAACATTTTCTCACTAAGATTCTAGGTAGTCCTTAGTTTTAAATACTAGTCTTAACTAGTCCCTAATATAAATAATTAAGCAAATTAGTTTTTTTAAATTAACCCAACGCAATCAAGCAGGTATTGAAGAATTTACACTAAAAATATGCATTTTCAAAAATTTCACGTAAGTTTAGGGGGAGGGGGAGTCGAGTCAAATCTCACCATATCTCACCAAGGAGGAAGGGAGGTCAAAAAAATTCCAAAATCGTATCACGTGATTAATGGTTGCCCCCTAAGTACCACTGGTTAAAATTTTAAACCCTTTTTTTTAAAATTTTAAAGGGTTTATAAGGGGAAAATTTGGGGAAACAAAAATTTTAAAACCCTTACAAAAATTTTTTATATTCAACTAGATTTAGTATTTAGAAGTACATTTGACACAGCTATTTAATCAGAGAAATTTAACCTTCAGGCAAAATCGATTATTTCTCCAGGTAAAAAAATCGCAATCCTTTTTTAGGTTTTGAGGTTTTAGTGTTGTCTGCTAGGTTCTTTGCTGTAAAAACCATTTTAACAATGGCCAAAGATAAAATTTCCCCTTCCTTGCTAAAAGGGGTAGTATTTTTGGACCTGTAAAAAAAACATGGTCAAACTTTTATACAATTTTTTTTGGCTTTTTTCCAAAAACGCCTCCTCCCCGATTCATTTAAAATTTTGCACATGACTTTTTTAAAGAAAAGAAACGTTGTTTAGAGGTTTTTCTGCGGCAAGAGTGAAATAAAAAAAAATATATCATTTTTTTTTGTTTTCATTTTTTTTTTCAAAAAAATTATACATAATCTCCTAACAGGATGTAAGAACGGCGCCCTTTTATCAGCATATTGTGAGATTCAAAAAAATTGTAGATGAAAGAAATTTTAGAGTGCTCTTTTGTTAGGAAACTGTGGGGTTTTAAAATTTTCGGAAAAAGGTCTATTGTTGTTTAGCTTCCATCGGTTAAAAAAAAATAAAGCTACAGATAAAAGGAGCACATTTTGTTTGATGAATTTCAAAAAAAAGAAAAAATACAATTTTGCGGAGAAAAATGAAATTAAAATTCAAAACACTGTTATTAAGTTAAGTAAAAAGTCAGATTTTGCAACCTTGTCGGATCAAAAAAAAAAAAAAAAAAAGGATTTAAATTTAGCTTTAAAGCATTATGGATTAAATTATAATACACAAATTACAAAAAAATAATACATTTTTAAATAGGTTATTATCTGTAAGTGTGGTTCACCCCATTTTTGACTATAAAAAATCGAAAAATTAAGATATCAGACTTTTTTTAATTTTGTTCGACGGCGCATTTATAATAAAGAATATTTACAATTTGACGAGACAAACCTAACCAGGAACTAACCAGAACTAGATAATAGTTTGGAAATTGTTGTTTGTTAGTTCGGCGGGT
Source organism: Listronotus oregonensis (assembly GCA_019359885.1). NCBI lineage: Eukaryota > Metazoa > Arthropoda > Insecta > Coleoptera > Curculionidae > Listronotus > Listronotus oregonensis. Next base: position 9,752 of record JAHBCN010008491.1, on the reverse strand, counting down.
TTTTTTTTTTATAAAAGCTTCATTTCTGTTAAACGGAAAAATAACAACCTACAGTTATAACAAATTATTAGAAAACATCTGACAAAATTGCCTATTCAATCGTATTAATTTAAATTTAATTTAATTAAAATTTTGTTTTCTTTTTGTACTCATTTCCCAATCTAAAAAGAAATAAAAAAAATTAAATTGGACAAAAATAATTTTTCCAAAAATTTTTTTCCCCAATTTTTTTTGGGACTAGTTTAAAAATAAAATTATTTCTTTGAAAAAAAATTTTTTGGTTTTTGCTGTCAATTCTACTCTTGATCCTCCTATTAATCTGATGTGCCATCTGTGTTCCTAATAACATGTGTACAATCATATATATACCGTCAAGAAGCTCAAGATCCTGTATTTATTTATTACCAAGAATTTTTGGGCTGGTTCCCAAAAAGCAATCATCTAAAAAAAGGGCTTTTAACTTGCACGTTTTTTAACTGTCCTTTTTTAAAATTTTTTATGATATGGGACCGGGAGGGGAAACCCCCCATATACGCAACCTATCCTCAAGAGAGAATCTAAACCAATTTTTTTTTTAAAGTACACCTTTTTTTCTTCTCTTATTTGTTTGCGGGGGAATGAAAAAAATCATAAGTTTAAAAGAATATAACCCAAAAACATAACTCGCACGTATCTCTTAACAAACAGTTTTTAACTACTGCTTAAAGGCAGTTCTATCCCCCACCATTCTAACAGTGCTTAATTCGCCTATCCTCACAAAAACGAAACGGTTTACGTATGTCACGCGTGAGTCAACTTACATAGATACTAAATGTTTACTAAAATTTTCCATTCATTAAGATATTAGCTGTTTAACCCCAACTATAACAAGTAAATATTTTCCTTATGTTTAAAAAAATAATTGCACTCATTTATCCATTTGGGAATTAACTCAAAAATTTAAAAAAAATCTGCAATCCAAATAGTGGTTAAACCTTAAAAAAAAAAAAACATCACAAGAACCAAAAAAAAAAAAGGGGTTATCCCCTTAAAAACAATAAAAAGGGGCCGCGAATCTTCCATTATTTTAGTTTGATACTTGACATAACCATTATAAACGCCCTCTCGACTAGTGGTGATAGCGGTGGATAGGGGGGTAAAAGTTATGACGTAGATACGACGTCATAACACCTTTTATTTACCGTTTCCCCCAAAAATTAAAATATTTAAACCCCTTTATAAAATTTTTTTAACGCGGTATCCCCGCAAAATTTGTTTCTAGATCGTTGCTCTTAATATATCAAGACTTTGAGAAACGAGCATGATACTTTTTTCTTGGTACGGTCTTCCACCTTTTTTTTTGGCAGTCCAGTTTCCTTTCTTAAGGGGGGTATATCAGTTATTGTAGACGGCCCTCTTTTACTAAATGAGTGCGTATCCCTAAGCTTAGTCCTGGCACCCACTTTTTTTTTTTCTTTACATTGACGATTTTTTTTTCCCCCGGTTTAATTTTTTATCCATAGTTTTTTTAAAACCCCATATCTTTTTTAAAAAGGGACTTATTGTTTTTTTAAAAATTTCCAAAATTCTTTTTTTTCCCCAAGAATTAATTAATATAAATTTTCCCCTTTTAGCAGCTCTTTACAGAGCAACACGAAGATCCTTTTTTGTCCCCCCTGTACAAAAAAATTGGTAAGACACCAAACTTCCAACTTTGTTTGTTTCTTCATTTCTAGGGTGTCCGTTTGTAAATATTGCGCAGAGGTTAAAAATATTTCTAATATAACCCTCGTTACATTACGTAAGACACCCACGGTATCCACTTTTAAATTTTTTTTCCAAAAATCCGTGAAAGCATAAATATTTACTTAAAGAAAATCGTATGTCAAATTTAAAAAAAATATATTTAATTTACCAGTATACAGATAAATTTTTTTTAACCCATCGACTTTTCATGACTACGAACTTTTTTTTAAGAAAAATTTTTAACAATATCAAATCTCTAACAACTTTTTGATTATTTTTTTCGTCAAAAAAAAGAAAAACCCAAAAGGTTTTTTTCCTTTATTCAAGCATCTTTTGGGGTTAAAAATAATTTCAATTCAAAACGTTAACAGAAAAACTCATTTAAAAAAACCCTTTTTTGGAATGAGTGCCAGAGGGGAATGAAAAACAATTTTTTAACTAGATTTTATAAATTTTTTTTTAATTTGGATTCTAGTATTTTAAAGGGGGTGGGTTTTGTATAAGCGTAGTAAAATAAATATTGAAATTTGAAGATTTTTTTTAAAAAAAACGAAACATTTCTTTTAAATCTAAGTTTTTAGTTAGATTTTCTTAAAAAAAGCTTAAAAATATTATAACGAATAAAAAAAAAAAATCAAAATATTTTTTAAACTTAAATCTGTTTATTTAAAAAAAGTTGTTTTATTTATGATACCTCCCAAAACCCCATATACAGGGTGCCTGGAAAAAAATGGGAAATCTTCCAGATATGAAAAAAAAAAAGGAAAAAAAAAAACTACAAGTTAATATAAACTTTTTTTTGACCCCGAAGAAGGGCCCCAAAAAGGAAAACTTTTTTTTACATTGTCAGTTTTAACCAATTTTAAAAGAGGGGGGCTTTTTTGAATCTAAAATGCCAAAAAAAATTAAAATTCTAAATGAATTTCATATCGAATTGACAGTTGGTAACTTAAATAAGTTATGTCATTTTCCAATCTTTTGTTCTTTTTTTTATTTCCTTTTTCTTGACTTTTAAATTTTAATTTTAAAAAATCTTGGTTAATTATACTGTTCTATGAGCCCCAAAAAGAAATTTTGGGGAAAAGGCGATTGAATATTTGATGGTCTTTTTTTTTTTTTACCATGGAAATGTTTAAAATTTTAAAGTACTGGTTTTAAATTATATATTTTAAAAAAAAAAAAATTTCTTATTTGAATTTTGTTCTTATACGTTTTAAACAAAATAAACAATTTTTGATAGAACTTTTTTTTTTTTGTCAGAAAAAAAATTTTTCAAAATATCAGATTTTGTTCTAACAGCATACAAAATTCTGTGGGAAATTTTTTTTTTGTTACATACTAGGAAAATGACTTTTATATTAAATTTCAAAACGTAACGTCGGTATTTCTACCATAAGAAAATTGGTTAAAAAAAAAATGGAGATATTCTTGCTTTAAAAAAAAGGAAAAAAATTATTTTTTCTAAAAATAATACATGAAGTTAACTATTACTTTAAATGTTTAAAAAAAAATTCAATTTTTTTTTCGGGACTTTTGTTATTGGTTGATTTTTTATTTACTTTCTTATTATTTTTTTAAACCTTGGAACCAAAATTTTTTTTTTGCATTTTTTTTGAATTAGCAAACACGGGTTTGGGGCATTATATTCTTTGGAAAAAAAATGCAACAAAGGAAAAATCCACAGCAGGCATAAACAAAAAACTTTTTTAAAATTGAAAAATTTTTCAAATGGTAAAAAAAATTTTTAGGGGGTTTGGGGTTTTAATTTTATAGCCTTTGGGGGCAAAATAGTTATTTTCCTAGTTTTTTTTGATGAACTGATGGGGACTTCGATAAAATTTTCAGTCATGATGGAGTTTATAATACAATTTTTTGGGTAATCTCGACAATAATTTTTTTTTTTAAAAAGGGGATAAGGGATTTTTTAAAATTTAAGGTTTGCGATGCTTCTTTTTTCAGATAAAAATCTTTATGTGAAATACCTTAAAAGGATGTCTTTTTTTTACAGTACCCCCATTCTCAACAATCCTAGAGGGGGAAAATTTCTGCGCTCGAAAGCTTTCGCTGGATTTGGCTGGGGGAAGTTTTTTACTTTTTTTTGCCACTGTGCCCCCCGGGTTACAAAATTTTTTTTTGATTTCATTAATATTCGGGGATTTTTAAGAACTTCATAAAAGGGGCCGACTCATGATAGAAATTTTTTTTGAGGCACGCAAGAACCGACCAGAGAATAATTTTTTTTAAAATGAAAAATCTTTCACCACTCTATCTAAATTTTTATTAAAGCAGATGCAATATCATTGCCTTGTCGTATTTCAATCAAAAAATTTTCAAAATTGCAGTAAACAAAAAAGTTTATTGCTACTACTCCGCAGAAAAACTGAAACAGCAAAAAATTTATTGTTCTAACAGCACAAAATACTATCCCCTCATTGGTTGGGCTATTAGAACATTATAATATTAAACTGTTTTTAAATATGTTTTAAAGAACAATTTAATATTTGGGCTTTTTTAAGTTTTTTTTTTTTAAATTTTTTGGTATGTTTATACACATAGAACAGAAATTTTTTTACTATCGTTCTAGCAAAAAAAACCATTTCGGCCCAAAAAAAATGCTGTTAGAAAAAGTATAATACTAAACCCCCGAAATGCCCCAATCGGCCCTTTTTATGTTTTGGGGTTGTTCATTCTGTTCTCTAGTAGATACAATAAAATATTTAAAATAGTTTCCAGTATTTTTTGTTTTACTCTACGTAATTATTTTTTTTTAAAAAAGATTTTTTTTAAATTGTTAATATTATTTATCATTTGAGAAACAGGTTACTTTGAAATATCTCGAAAACGAATGCAGATATTAATGGGTTTTTTCCCCGGAATGTGGGTTTTTTTTTCCTCTTCTTAACCTACAGTAAAGCTAATTTTAAAAAAATCAATTTCCCCCTTAAACAACCCCTCTCTAGTTGGTGAACAAAAAAACAAGACACCCTTTTTTTTTTTTTTTTTAAAACAAAAATTTACTTAAAACTTTTGGTAAAAGATGTGGGAGATAAAGCTATTCAAAAGTTCCATTATTTATCAGCTTTTCCCACCCAATTTTTGGAAATAAAAAAAAAGTTCTAAACCCAAAATTTTAAGCAGAATTGGTTAAAGTTTTTTTTTGATGTTATAAAAAATTTACCTGATACTATATAATCTGGGGAAAAATGGGTTTTTTTTTAATTCGCGTTACGGTTGCGCTATCTCAGGGTACTAGAAATTTAAAAAAAATATCCAGCTTTTTTTTTTAACCTTTTTTTAAAAAAATATTTTTCCCCAATGTTTTCGATAAACAGTTTTCGGGGGTACAGCCGGGGTCCTTTTTTATTTGGACACCCAGTAAACAGAAGGACTTTTGGGTCCCCCGAACTTTTTTATGTTGATCTCCATAGGGCTTAAATGTGCCCAAAAATTTTTTAAACTAATTGTTTACTTACTAGGGGAATGTGAGGTACAGAAATTTATATGATGGTCTCCACAAAATAAATTCTAGCATAAGTTTTTTCCAAATTTTTTCCTTTTTTTAGGTGAATAAATAGAGTTCTTAGTGGAGAGATAATTAAAAAAAAAAAATTTGATAAAAAAAAAATTTTCTGCTAAAATATGCTCTGTAAAAAAAGGGTTTTTTGATTAAAAAAAAAAATGTATTAAAATTACACTGTATATAGTTTTTTAAAACAAAAAAAAAATAAAGTAGTTAGCATGTGTTTCCAACCTAAAAGGCACTTCCTAAAGTCTAAGAAAGAGAATATGTGACGACTATGTTTTCCCGGTTGTTTTTTTTAAAATTATTTTTCCATTACGTTGCCTTTTTAATATAAACTTTTGTGTTTTTTTTTTTGAAGTCTGTTTTAGGTTACGTGGCAAAATTAATATATTTTTTTTTTTTTTTTTTTTTTAACTGTTATGGATATGTGTAAGAAAAAGGGTTAAAAAACCCAAGTTTTAAAAAAATTTATATAAAGTTGTTTCAAATTTTTAATGTAACTTGCAAAAAAAAAATTTACAACTTATTAATAACAATCCTATCTGTGTTATTAAAATTTGTATTTAATGTAATTATGGGTCATATCATTTTTGACATTATTATTATTAAGTGAAGATGAAAGCACTGTCAAATAACTACTAAAATAAACTATTTTCGAAAATTTTAAAAATTTTTTTAAAATTTGCAGTGATGCTTTTCGTTAAAATAAAAAGTTTAAAGTTTTTAAAAAAAACCGAAATACCCCAAATTTTTATTTCATAATGTTTTGAATTTTTTTGCACAATGTATAATCTAAGGTTACTATTTTAAAAAAAATACATTTCGAAGTAAATATCTAGATATAGAAAAATTAGATGAATCTGCTTCGCCATTTTTTTTTAAAATAAATTTTAAAGAACTAATGAAAACTAAATTATTAATTTTTATTATAAGATATGACTATATATAACATATCTTTAAAACCTTGACCATACTTATATGCAAAAAAAAAATATTTTATTTATAAGTAATGTATAAGATTGGGGGAAAAAAAGATTAATGTCCAAAATTTGAAATTTTAAAAAAGACATAAGCTAATAAAAAAAAAATTTTTTTTTAATGTATTTAAGGTAAAAATTTTTGGAAAAAATTGTTCAATTCTTTCATAATAAAATCAAAGGTGTTAAAGTAATTCTTTGTCACGTATTTTTTTTTTTCAGTGACTTTTTTTTGATTTATTTTTTTTTTTAAATTTTTTAAAAGTTTTTACCCATTAGGGTTCTTTACTAAATATTTTGGTAAATACCCCCAAAATTTTTTCCAAAACAAAAAAGGAAGTATAATATAATTCATCTTAAAACCGGAACCCAATTATTTTTTTTTTTTTCCCCCCAAAGCGGTTCTACTACATACGTTTCGTAACTCCGAACCCCCAAAAAATTTTTTGCTGTAAAGATTCTTAAATTTTTTTAAAAACCATTTCTATGGTTAACTTTTTTGCCCAAAAATGGAGTTTCATGGTTTTCCCAAACTCAAATTAAAAAACTATATACCCTTAAAAACATATTCTACACCCTTTTAGTTTTAAAATTTTTTATCTACCAATTTAATCTTTAGGTATAATTAAGGATTTTTTTATAATCTGATGCGTTAAGTTCGAAAAAAAACGATTTATCTTAATCTGATTAATTTTCAGAAATAGACAATTAAAACATGAAATCAAAAAAATATTTGAAACCCTCTTCGTTAATGAAAGACAGTGGCGTGAATAGAAATGTTTGTTTTTATTGTTACTAAATACATGTATATGTAAATAGCTATGAATTAATTACATTTCATATTATTTAACAATTTTATTAAATAGCTTTTAGGTTAATTTTTTACGATCAATTTTTTGTCGAACTATGCTAAAAATCCAAAAATCAGGATTTGTGTTGGTAGTAATGAAATACGAGTTGTAATGTTGCAATAATACTAAAAATATTTACATTACTGAAACAGTTCTCTTATCGTGACTCGGCAATCCATCGGCGTAACATTACTGAAATTTACTAGAAATAGAGAAAAACTTTAAATGGTAATATTTTGTAGCTCTTTACGTGGATTCCGGAGGCGTACTGTTTTTTTGTCAATTTGGCAGCTCTTGTAGGAACAGCTAATTTATTCTTTATAAAAGGAATTGGTGGCACTATTAAAAATACAAATGCTTAAATTTTGGGGTTTTTTTTCCCCAAAAAAAACCAAATCGTTTCGAAATTTTTTGAACTTTTTTTTGGGGGCTTAGACGCATGCGCGGCCTTAAAATTTTTTTCGTGACGGTACGAAAAAAAAAACGTTGGATCTTTTTTGGGATCGTTTTGGGACTGTCAAATTAAAAGTTTTTAAATTTTTTTTGTTGTAAAAATAAACCCCCCCTTTTTCCTATTTTTTTTTTTTTTGTGATTAAAGTTAGCAAAATCCCAAAATAATCCCCGTCACTCATCTTTAAAAAAAAATTAAATTTAATGAGGGCTTAGGAGGTGAAAAAATTTAAATTTTTTTTTGAATAATTAAACAGAAATAGAAAATGCTAAAGCACTTTTTCCCCTATTCGCTAAATAAAGTTAGGATTATGGGAAAAAAAATTAAATTAATTAAAATAAGTTAGTCACACACGAAATGATAAACATTATGTGATCAAATGGTTTTAATTATACACATAAATTAAAAAAATTGTTTTTAAAAAAAAAAACAACTTTTTTTAATTTCTTACCTTATTTTATTTTTTAACCTTTTTATAAAATGAAATAAACGTTTCCTTTTTTTAAAAAATTAAACTCCCACACAATAACATTATAAAATAGGCTTACAGAAACCCTCTTTCCCATGCGTTATAAAAAAAAATAACAAAATTATATATTTTTTTTACAAATATTTATTTAAGAAGTTAAAAAATTACCGGACAGTTTTCCCAAAAATGTACCAATAAAATAGAAATTACGAAAACCCCCTTAACAAAATTTCCCTTAAGTATGCTAAAAATTTTTTGTTATTTTTAAACTGATTGGCATGTTTTCACACAAATGTCTTAATTTATAATAACTTAATTTTTTTTTAAATTAAAAATTAACCTTTTTGCATAATCCTACCTTTTAAAGTAAACATATGAAGATGAAATATAAAACAATAAACAGGAAACAGCTGTTAAAAAAAAAAAATCCAGTGCCAAGATGTTCAATGCGCAAGTCAACCCAAACAGTTTTCAATTTAGGGGGCCTGTATCGGAATTACCGTTTGAAACCGTTTTAATAAACGATCCCAAGTTTTGTTGGTACACAAACAGGATCGTCCGATAATCGCCACGTCTCTGTTGGGGAAAGCACTTTAATCACTGCGCATGAGCGTGATCGGGTGCCCGGTTTTTCACGTGCTGGAAAAAAACCTATTGTCTATTTTTAACTTCTGTGGCATGGTGCAAATTGTTGTTTTTGTTATTTATAATGATGCGCCAAAAAACTGATTAAAAAAAAATTATTGTTTTTTTTTATAATGTTTTTTTATATAAATTTTACAGTGTAACAAGAGCGTATGCACAATGGGACTGTTTTTTTTTTAAATTTCCTTTCTTTTTTTGGGTTTATAATTGGGGGAAACTGAACGTGGTCAAAGTCTCCCCAAAGTCTTTTAAAATTATTTTATTTTTATTTTCTGTATCACTTTAAAACGCACGCTGAATATAGTTTAAAGGTTTCTACTTTAGTAGCAGAAAATAATGATTATGTATCCTAAGTAGCATAGAGTTATGTAATAATAAAATATCTTAATAGCAACCACTGGTAATTAGCTAGAGTTTTTTAACTTTACTAAAGAAATATTTAAAAGTAGTTCTTGGGGTTTTTAAAGGGGGTTTTTTTAAAAAACTCTAACAAGGTGGAAAAAGGGAGTGTCCGACGATAACAGCTTCTCTCCCATCCCTGCCAGTTGCGGAAACCCAGTTGACTCTGAATCATTTTGGCACAGGTTGAGTCGTCACGTATATCTTCATCAAGGAAATCTAAAAAAAAAATTAAAAATTTTCTATTTTTCATATTATGTATTTACTTACTGTATAGATCGTTATAAAAAAGCTGAAAAAAGTAGCATTAAAAAAAAAAAAAAGAAAGATAACAGCCCCAAAAGGGCCCTCCAAAAATGAACGACATCTATTCTTAGTAATTTTTTTTGATAAATTGGGGGGGAAACTTGGTAGTATAAATCAGTAATCAGTAATAAGCTCAGACGGAAAAAAAAAGACTTAATATTTCATTCATAAGTGACACTTTGTTTTTTCCCAGACATTATCAATAAAATCATATAAGGGGGGAAAAAAGGTAGAAGATAAAATTAGGGGTGATCAAGGCAACATTGTACGGGCCTTTTAGTTTCGACCAGTGGCGTATGGTTTATGTTGAAGTTTCGATTAGATATAAATTTATTAAAAAAAATTTAAATTTTTTAAAACGTTCTAATTATGGTGATCCTTTTTTTAAATTTTGTTTATTAAAAA
>JAHBCN010008490.1:0-38675 GCA_019359885.1 Listronotus oregonensis | reverse complement strand
AATTTTGATAGATTGTTTTTAATTTTCTTTAAAATAAGATAAAAAACTTACTTAAAGACATTTCTTTTTAGCAATACAGGAGCCTTTTCTGGCACCGGGACGGGTAACTCAGTATCTTAACAAGAAATCTGGTTTTTGGATATGATTTGGATTTAGGATTTAGAAACTTTTAGATGGCCGCCCAATAGCCCCCATATTAATCCTCGGGTTTTTTTTTCTTTTGGGGTGACTTAAAAATAATATTTATTATAAAACGTCACAAAATATAAACATACTAAGACAAAAAACTGAAAATTAAATTATATTACTTGATAGGAACCCGGTCCGATTTTGATTTCATCCCGATCAATCTTAAGTTAAATATTTATATTTTCAGGTGCTGGGAAAATAGTGGACGATTTTTTTGGTTCATAATACGTTATTTGGTTTGCAAGGCAATGTTAATTTTTACTATCAATTGAATTTTTAAATAAAAACTTGCACGAAGATAAATACGCGTTTCATTATAAATAAAAATACACAGGGTGTTGCATTTAAAAAAGTCTACTTTTTTTTTTTTTTAAAGTTTTTCATGTTCATTTGTTTATTTTGTTATGCTAAAAAGATAGCAGATGAAAAACTGTGTAACTTTTATAAAGGAAGTTTTTTTACATACACCTATAAAATTTGGTAGCCCCAATAGATTATCATATGTGAATTCTAAAATTATTAAAACACATACGTGTATAATAATCCCCCTTTTTGAAGTCGATTAAAAAACATGCTTGAACCAGTGGGGAATAAAACTTAAGATTGAGCAACAGGTGTAGGAAAGGGGGCCATTCATTTAGTCATAGTGTCGGAGCTTATGGCCAAAAGACAGTTTCAGTTTTATTTGGAATATTTCAGTGTTTCCAGAGCGGGGACCCAGCCAAAAGGGAAAAAAGCCAATTGGGCAAGTGTCCACAAGATCTCTGAATAACCCTATAGGTTTTTATTTAGGGTTTGTACAATTTTTTGAACAAAGAATATTTTAATTATTTAAAAATTATTAAATTGAATTTTATCTTTAAAAAAAAATAAAAAGAAAAAAATAACAATAAATATCGGTGTAATAGCGTCTTATTAAAATTATATGATAACAAAATTTTTTTCTTCGATTTTCAGTCTACGAATAAGATATCGAGAAACGGTTTTACTCCTATTAGCATTATTTCACTACATTTCTAAAAAAAAAGTCATATTATTGCATTAAAGTTTCTAGAGAATTTTCTTTTTGTCTAGGGAATTAGAACTAGACTTCACAGATAAGAGGATTTGATGAAGAATAAATTTTTTTCCAACAATCAAGTTTGTTAAACCGTTCAGTCGCTTAGGAGTTACAGCTGTTTATTTAAAAACATTAAATTTCCCCCCCCACCATTTATTTTAAAATAGCCACAAAGTGTTAAACAAAAATTACTCGAGTAAAGCTGAGTTTAAAAAGCATTTTTTTTGGTAACATTTACTGGGTAGATTTAGGAAAAATCACAAAAAATTTAAGATGGGGACCCGCCTGGGACCATCTTGAAATCTGAAAATTTTTCCACGGTTTTTTTTGGCCTTTTTGTCAAAAATTTTTTTCCCGCCTAGACTAATAGTTTCCAAAATACAGCACTTTGCATTCTTATCTGGCACCCTGTAAAAAGTTTTTTTTATTCAATATAAAAAGAGCAAAATATAATTATTTGGCTTTGTAGAAACTGGTTGAAAAATCTTCTCATTGAATAGAAGCGGATACTTTACATTGTTAAAATGATTGTCAAAGGATAGATTTTGGTTATTTATGTTCGCTACTAAATTTATAAAACAATCCGTTATTCGGTTTTTTATAGCCGTCTTATACGTCATTCATTGTAAATCACCTTGTATATCAATATGCCTTTAAAGAATTTATTTCTAAAGGGATCAAACGGAATATACAAAGTAAAAAACCCAAACCCCCCTTTAAAACCCCCCAAAAGAGAAAATAAAGATTACAACATCAGAGCTTTGAAAATTTGACGTTTTATTTTTTGCGGATTATTGGTTTTATTTTCAGATTTTACGCATGAGTGGAGATAGTATGATTGCAGGCTTAAATGGGTTTATTATTTTGTATATCGAAATTTGGTTTGCCCACTGTATCACATATAAAAATTCTAGTTAAAGATAAATATTAATTTTAAATTTTTTTTTTTTAAAGCTCGGCCAAAAATGTATAAAGAGACTGTTTTTAAACACTTGTAGTAACTTCGACTGAATTAATAAAATGCAACGTATAAGCAATTAAACTTTTTTTTGGGTTTTTAACTTGTACAAAAAGCAAATTTTATTGTTTTATTATATTTCCAAATAAAAAAGGAAACTAAACCCGTTTTTCATTACGCACGTGAAAGAAAAAGGTTCCTCATGATTTTGTTTGTCGAAGACTGAAGGGGGAAAAAGAAACGACTTTTTTTTTGGGTTTGACATTAGAGGTAAAAAATTTTTTAAAAATAGAAAAAGAAAAAATTTTTTTTGTCAAAAAAAGGAAATTTTCTTAAAAAATTTTTGAAATTTCAAAATTTTATTAAAATATTTAAAATTTTTAAATTAGTTCCTGATATTCCATAAAATTTCTTCAAAGTTTTTTTCATATCAAGAAAATGTAAATAGTATTATCTTTTAATAGGACCCTTAAGTTATAATGTAGAGCAAAAATTTTTCCACTGAAGCTTGGTTTGAAATTTGATTCAAAATTTTTTTTCCCCAAACAAAATATTTTATTTTGGAAATTTTAACTTTGATTAATAAAAAGTATGCCAATTTTGTAATTGCCAAATCTAAATGCTAGTTGCAGGAAACAACAATTTGAGGCCATATTTCTAAAACACACGATTCATTAGTCTGTCTATAGGCTGTAGTATACACACATATCATTGGTTATGGTTAGAGGCTACATTTGGCAACATTTCAACCTACAATTTATTTAAGAATATACCTCCACCAGTAACCAGAGATATTGTCATATGAAAACTGGTTTAATATTTGCAGAAGATTATAGATATTTTTCTAAATTAAAGACAAAGTTTTTAAAAAAATTTATGTAAAATTTTTTTTAAAAAAAAAATTGAAATTTTACAGTTTAAAATTTTTGCTGAAATTGTTTTTTTTTAAAATTTGTGACAATTTTAATTGGGATTTGCAAATAGCATATTTCCAGTTATAGGATAACGGTAAAATTTACGCAAAAGGTTATAGATTTTTTAAAATTAAAAAATTTTTAAATAAAATTTATTTAAAAATTGAGAGAGAATTTCAATGAAAATAGAAATTTTTAAATGAAATTTATATAAATTTTCAAACAAAATTCAAATTTTACAATCTAAAATTGTGGGAGGTACTACCACAAGTGCTTAAAATTGCCAAAAATTTATATGAAAGCTTGTTATGTAAAATTTACGGGTTCGAAGAACGAGTGAAATTTGTATAACAAGCTTAAAGAAAATTATTTGGTTAATTTGTATGCACGAGCGGTATTTGGAAGAATTTTCTGAATAAAAAATATGGAAGTATTATACTTTAAAATGTTTTTTTTGTCAAAAATTTTCAATTTCATGCAAATAATTAAAACAAACCTTTTTTTAATTACTTTATCTATTTCTTCATCGTGTAAGACCAAATCGATGATTTTGACTGATTTTGACGTTTCAATTGACAATCAAACGGTTCGATTGTTCGTGTTTGTAAAGGGAAATGCCACCTTGTCTAGGCAAATGAAATTTCCCGTTTTTTTTTATTTTTAACTTCCAAGGGGAAAAATTTTAAACAAGTGAAAATTCGCTAAATTTATTTTTATCATTTTGAAACTTTTTAAATTTTTTTAAAAAGTGAAAATTTGATTTAAAATTTTCAAATGGCAGTTTCTATTCGAGAAAATAATGCATGTAAAGAGAAGACAATTTTTCTTATTGGGCGGTAGAATTAATTTTTCCCCCCGCACTTACCCAGGCAATGAAAAATAAGGGGACTTAACCCTTTTTTTTTGAAGATTTTGGTTAAAAGAAAATTTTGCTTTTGCCAATTTTGAATTGACAAAAGTTTTGATTTAAGTCGCATTTTATTTTTTCCCCTGAATGTTTGAAAAAACGCTGTTTTGCGGTTCTCTTTAAGGTTCCTTTTAATAAGTCTGGCCCAAAGCAGCTTTTTGCATTATAAAACTAAAATAGGTTCAAAATATGTTTTTGTAAGTTTTTTTTTAATATTTCTAAGACTATATAAAATTTAATAGAATCCATTGTATCCAATTTAAAATAAAGCATCTGAATTATAATTTTAAAAAAATTTTTAATTACCCTTTTTCTAATTATTATTAAGCTATAATGCTTTTTTTCATTTTTAATTTTTTTTAAACCAAATTCGGTTTTTCTAAAAGGGGGTCTTTTCCTGTAGCATTGCTTTTTCCTTGGTCCTTTTTTCCATGTTCTGGTTTTTTTTTCCACAGTTTTCTAAAATTTTTTTAAGTAGAAATGTAAAAAATGTATAACAACATATTACATTACACCTTCCAAAAAAGGGGTTTTTGCTTTTTTGAAAAATTCTTGCTCTTTTTTTTTTGGAAATTGCTTACAACCATTTAAAGATTTCTGGTTCCTTTTTCCATCTCCGAAGTATCTAGTCAAATGTAGAACTCTTAAAATGTTTTCTTAACTGAGATTTTTTAACAATTTATTTTCCAAACATGATCTCATCCACTTTTTTAACTTCCATTTCTATATATATTTTAAAGGGTCATTTCAATTCCTTTTGCTAAAAATTAAAACTACTCCAAATCCGGCCATTTTAAAAAATCATATAATATTAATATACTCCGGTTAATTCAAACATTTAGAGGTACATAAATTTACATCAAGCTGAAAGTGAGTAAAGTTGTTTAAAACTTTTTTAAAAATTTTTCCCTCGTTCCTTCTGGAAAAAAATTGACCCAAAAAAAAAATTTTTAAAGGTAATTTTATGATTAAATTTTTTTGTTATTTTACAAGAAAATTTTCCCTTTTAAAAAAAATCGCAAAAAAAAATTTATTTTATCTTTTTTCCCGAGTCAATTTTTTACGTACCAGAACGATGAGGAATTTTAAAATCTTATTTTTAATTATGTTTTAAAAGTTTATTTTTAATTTATATAAATTTTTTTACCTTCACTTTATTTTTGGTTTAATTTGACCGGGGAATATATGTATTGTAGATATGTTCTGTATTTTGTAGGAATTATTTATTAAAAAGTCCCGTTGGGAAGCCAAAAGAAATGATTAGCTTCAGTATTGATCCCGGGGATAACTTTTTTAAATAAAGATCGCGTAAAAAGGAAAAAAAAAAAACCCCAAAGCAGCCTTATATAAGAATATCTTTAATTTTTTCCAAAATTTAAAATTTTAATTTTTTTGCTATTAAATTTTCGGAAAGTTTTTATATTTTTTTTTCTTTAAACGGTATATTGCCACCAAACGGGGAAAATTTTTGATTTTTTTTTTTTATCGAAGGTAATTTTTTCATTTCTTTAAGGTCAAATTGTTTATTTTTTTTTTTTGGTTTTTATTTTATGTTGTCCATGGTAGCTTTTTTAATGAGTTAATTTTGGGTTTTTTTTTTTTTTTCTCGAAAACGAAGCTAGATATGAAAAAACAAGGAAATAAAAAGTTTATTTTTTTGTTTTAATCTTAAAAAAATAAAACTATAAGAAAAATCATTGGGTATTTTTTGTCAATAATATGGCGTTCCCCTGAGACGCCACTGGAGCAAAATTTCAATCTAGTTAGAGCTAAATAAGCACATTATTACTTCAAATAACTGCACCAAATTTCGACCAAATCGGTTTTAGGATATTTATGATATTTTATAAATACCGTTTTTTTCTTTAAACTTCAACGCCCTGTATCTCAGAAACGAAGCAACTCCGGACATATGTTTATAGGAACGTTTTTTCTTAAAACGACTCTAGCCAATAAACCCGTCTGAAGTTTCGTACCGTAGTTAGGAAACACCCTGTATAAAATGTATTTATATTTAAAACCCAAAAAAAAAGTTATAAAATTTTCGATAGCTGACACGCCGCAGTATTTACACAACTAAACTTTTAATACAGCCGGAAGTAGGTTCAAAATTTTTTGTATATATTCTATAAACACAAATCTTTTTGTACTAATAACCTTTTACCAAAATAATTTAGTGCGAATTTTTTTTTTTTTTTTTAGAAAAATGCGTATATTCAAGTAATAAAGAATGGCTCTTGAACATTCTCAAAAAAGCCCGGCCAAAGAAAGGTTTTATGGATTGTTTATTTAGAGTATTTTATAGGTTTCTTTGCTACCGTCCTAATTGATTGATTTTTGTCCATTTTTCTTGGTTTAAATATAAATAAATACACTTTACAGCACACAGCGAAAGGTCACTTTTTCATTCATTTATTCATTTATTTATACATTCACTGACTAAACACGAAATCTTGAAAACTATTTCACCTATGCAGATGAAATTTGGCACAGATGTAGATAAAAAGTATTAGACGTCAGCCAAGAAAGGATTTTAGGAAACTCTCCCCCCTAAAGGGGTAAAATAGGGGTAAAACTTTGTATGGAACTTTGTCATTGGGGACTTAGAAGTATGAAAATTGGTATGTTAACTTGCGACTTAAAGATAAACAGAACATGTAAAACAACCTAAAATTAAAAAAGTTTGACTCAAAGGGTAAATAAAAATATAAAAACCTATTATACAACTACCCGGTATATTGTGTATATCCAAAGAAGTGCTTGCCTAATTTTAAATAATTTTGATTTTCAAAGAGGGCATTTTACGGCACAGTTATTTTTCACGGTAAAAGAGCTTAAGAAATAAAATATAAAATAAGACATAGATATTTCGAAAATTTATCTTTAATTAATAATTTAACACCAAACTCCACAAAGTTTTAATGGGATTTCCCGTTCATTACGTAGAGTACATGCTCCAAAACTTTATCAGGAACTTCTGTTATATTCCGAATTAAGTATAAAAGCAAAAATATTAAAGCGATTGTCAAAGACTCGTGGACGCGTCAAAAGAAAAAGGAAAAGTTTGATTAAATAAAAATAGATTTATGTTAAAGGGAAATATCACGGACAGTTGTTAGAACATGAGAAAATTGAAGCTTTGTAGTTTAATTATTGCACGTGGTTAAATAAAATAAATTACTTTATTTACTTAGTATCTATTACCTGGTACGGTGCAATTAGATCTAAACTTCGACATAAAAAAGTTTCCCCAGCTCTAGATTGTTCTATCCATTCTCCGCAGTATGTAATAAAAATAACGTATGTAACAAAAGTTTTCGAAAAAATATTAATGAACGATTTAAAGAAAACGGTAAAATGTATTCAAATAATATTTTAAAAACATTTTCCTTAATAGCTACTTAACAATAAACATGTTTTAAATTATACTTAAGGGTTCATGGTATTCAATGATACGCAATTCGATTAATCTGCCGCATCATATTCTGGATGGTGTGATTGTATACTTCGCGAATTTTTTGGAATATCCAGCGGCGTAACTGTTGTTTATTTTCGGCTTTCCAACCATTATCGTTAACTTTTCTACTTAATATTGCCCAAAACTCTTTAATCGGACGAGCCTAGGGTCATGGGGGTTGTCATTTTTAGTCACAAATGGGATGTTGTGAGTCCCTAACACTGACCTTCATATGGACCGGTAAAGAGTATTGGATGCACGGTTCAAAAGTTAGATTTTATGGCCGAAAAAATGTGTCCGTGCGCCGTGGCTTTAGTCATCACGTAGGGTCTTAAATCATGCGCAGAACGGACAAGCAGATCGATTTTATTTTCACATTTATCGCTGGCCAGTTCTGTACTTTGTCAATTTGACGCGGTTTTGCTAATATTTTGCCTTGTTTGGAATTTGACCGCTTGTGTGAGATTTTTTACTTTTTGGACTGACTTATTTAGTGATGTGTAATAGAATTTCTCAAATTATAGACTAAACAAGTTTTACTGTTTTATTGGCTTTTTTTTTTGTTTTATAATACTAAAGTGGTTGTGTATTTTTTATTAAAAAAAAAACTAAATTTCGGTTATTTATGGTATTCTTAATTTGGAATAGTATTAACATATTAACCCTTAACTGGTGACTATACGTCTCACGACCCGCATGATGGTTTACGTGTCGGCATTCCCCACCATAAATTTACCCGGCGCCGTTCCTGTACCTTCATACCCTTCAGTGTTCTTACAGATGCCTTAGAGAGATACGTCCTCGACTCTTTTTCGTTTTTTATATCTCGGAGTCTAGAACCAAAAGGTCAACATTAGTGTAATTAAAATATGGCTGGTTGCCGCCCGACTGTAAGGGTTAGACGATGATTTTGAGGAAGTTTGACAAAATGGTATAATGAGGCGAACAGTGATATAAGGATGATGAAGGGAAGAAGAAAACTGTATAGACAGTGATCTTTAAGGACAGTAAAAAGAAATTAGTGAAAATGAAGTAGAACATGACTCGGAAACGAATCTAGCGAAGACCAGGAAGAGGACGTCGATTCCGGTTATTATTCTATGGAAAAAATAGATTTAAGTGGAGTAAAAAAGAGCCAACCAGAAACGTCCAAGTACGCCTATTCATAATATAATTGTACTTCCATCATTGCATTCACATGTAGAAAAGTCAGAGAGTCCTGTTTATTATTTCAATAAAATGTTTTCGCCAGATATGTATAGTCTTGTTGTCAAGAGAACTAATGAAAACTCGCAACTTTTCGGCCAAAATATAAAAAATATAATAAGGAAAAATCCAGTTAGCAGATACCGATGAAATAGAATTCAGAGCTTTTTGGGACTGCTTCTCTATACTTCTATTTACAAGTCAAATCATGAGGATGTACGAAGTCTTTTTGCTACGAACGGAAAGGGAAGACCCATATTTCGAGCAGTTATGTCACAGAAGCGTTTCCTAGTCCTAATGGCTGCTCTAAGATTTGACGATGCCTCGGACCGAGAACAAAGGGCAAAGGATAATCCTGCTGCTGCTATCCAAGAATTTTTGATATATTTGTCCGCAATTCAAAAACACCTATAAAGTTGGAGCCAATGTGTGCGTAGACGAGATGCTTGTAGGCTTTAGAGGAAAATGTCGTTTTAAAATGTACATACCGAACAAACCTTGTAAATATGGGATTAAAATCTTATGCATGACTGATGCACGAACTGGGTATTTACACAACGCCTACATTTATGTGGAAAAGGTTCGGATGGATTTAGCTTGACAGACGAAGAGAGAAGAATGAGTATACCTTCTCAAGCAGTAATTAGACTAGTCAAACATATTTACAATACTAATAGAAATGTGACTGCCGACAATTGGTTTAGTTCAATTGAGTTAACGCATCATTTACAAAAAAATAAACTTACCTACGTCGGCACAGTTAGAAAAAATAAAAATTCACAGTTTCTTCCGCAACGCAATCGTAATGAAGGTGATACTTTGTATGGATTTACAAAAAACATAACACTTTTATCCCGTACAACTAAGAAAAACAAAGCTGTAATAATAATTTCCTCTATGCATCACTCCATAGAAGTCGACAGAGATAATGGATTACCAGAAATAAATTATTTTTATAATTTGACCAAAGGGGGTGTAGATGCGATGGATAAAAAGTGTGTAAAATATTCCTGTAGCCGCAGAACAAGAAGATGGCCCATGGCTATTTTTTATAGAATAGTAGACATATGTGGCGTTAATTCCTATATTATGTTTAATTCTATACCGAAAAATAATTGGACTAGATTCAAGTTTATAGAAACCCTGGCAGATGAACTAGTTTCCGCACATTTACATAGAAGGTTTGAAATGCCAACCATACAGAGGCAACTGAAACAACTGATTGGAAGTATTCTTGATGTTCCGGAAAATAAGGCCCATGATGAAGAAAAAAAAGCTTGAAACAAGAAAATATTGCCACATCTGCCCATCCAAATTAAGAAGAAAGACTGCATATTTATGCGCCAAGTGCCAAAACCCGTTTGCTTGCAGTGTTCTCGAAAAATTTGTAAAAATTGTACCAGGGCGGAGCAAGACTAATTTTTTATAGTCTATGTTTCTGATTTGCAGGTTTTTTTGTATAATTTATAATTTGTGTTTTTCAATTTTTTTATATAAAATATCTTTATTGTTAACGATATATTGTGTTATTTGCATTTGTTTGATTTTTTTTTTAAAATATGCCTTATTTTATTTTGTATAACAAGAAATTTATTAAACTTTAATATTTTTATTTTAACACTTGGAATTTAATTTTTTTTTTTTCAATAAATTTAAAAATACAATGACAATGTTGTTTTATTAATTAAAAAAATGTTTTTACAAAATATTTTTTAATAGCTTTAAAAAAAACGCTTTTTTTTGGTAGGAGTCTGTCAGACTCATGGTCACCATTTATGTAATTAAAAATAGGGTCACCACTTAAGGGTTAAATCTGGAGTAATATTTTATTCTGTATATCATGTCAAAAATACCAGAATTGTTTAAGTTATTTCATTGACCAAATTATTTAAAAAATTGTTTTAAAACCATTACTCATGTTAAATTGTGCACATTTGTGCAAGAAAGAAAGAGTAGCGGTATAACCTTTTTCTCCCTCCAACCTGCTCATTGGTCGGTGAAAGGAATATATATACCCCGCTCTGCGTGCTGATTGGTCGGTCTTTCCGCGTCGATCAATCGGCACGTTGGAGTCACGGAGAAAGGTTGTACTATGATTCTTTTTTCTCTCGCACTGCCAAACGGCAAGGCTGCCTCTAGTAAATATATGCTCGTTTTGTATAAATACATTTAAGATGTTTACAATATCCTTTTCTCGCTATCGAAAACATAAGTCTAAGCAGGAAAAGAGTTAACGTTATTTGTACCAACATTTTTTTTACTCTTCTGTCTATAAGATTGTTCCAATCTCGCAAAAAACCGTTTATTGTACGGCCATATGCAAGTCTAGTCAAATACACGACAGGTGACAGTGTATTACACGATCCCTTTACTGATCCACAACCAAAGCAAAACCCTTTAATTTACAGAAGGAGTTCAAACTTTGTCGTTTTAAACTGACATAAAACCGTGTAATGTCGACAGTTGCGCGTTTAATTGATTCTAAGTCCGGCACTTGTCCTGCTTTTTTTAAAAACGCATGCTAAATGACGTCGTTTGTTTAGTGTGCGCTAGCATAAACGTGCCATAAATGCGATTAGCCATTATATATCTAAAGTTAGGTTATCTATGGTCTCTAACCAATTTCTTGTTGTTCTAGAGTAGTGATACATGCTGTGGTCAAACGGGACGACTGGACGATCGGAAAGCAACGACAAGTTGACAACAACACGTTGAGTTTAATGAGAGCGTTCATATAGTGCGTTTGTTTTGATCCGGTTTCTTGATTTAAGATGTTTGACATGGATAAATTTTTTCAATGTGTACAAGATCATCCCTCAATATGAGAGTACAGTGATCGCAATTTAAGGGAAAAAAGTTGGCATGTCGTAGGGGAAATCACCTGGTAGCATCAGGTCACCTCGGGAATCTGTAATTTCAGAAGATTCTTTTGCGACCTATTCTACCAATATTTATAAAAACACGTAACGACAAAGCTATCTACGTCATGTTATGTTTTATTTATAGTATCTAAAATGTATTTATAACAAAATAAAGGTTTTTTTTACATAAGCGTAATTGTTAATCTTTCTTCTGGTGAAATTGAATTTCTCCAGTAAATTTTTCGCTTAGTTATATGTGGACGTACAGTATTTAAAAGTTCATTAAAAGAGTTGAACATCCTATAGTATTCAAAAATTTACATTTATATTTTCGAATACTGTCATAAATTGTAGAAAATCTTTTACTCTGTTCGAGCTTACAGTGGAAAGGATGGACCCAATAACTTCTATTCACCGGTTTGTTGTGTAAACCAGCACAAACAATTTCCAAATTTGAAAATTTTGACATGACCTACCACTTATTCTCTCTGCTGATAGAACAAGACTGACCACAGTGACTCCTGTTTCAGCGTTTTAACGGGAGATGTGTGGCCGACGCGCTTTCATCCCGCCAAACAGGACCCGTTAAAACGCTCCCGCTAAAACGCAATGTATGTTTTAGCACTAAGACGCAAAATTGGGCCAAAATATGATGTCATCGTCAGGGTGAGATGTGTTAATAAAATTAACCAGTTTCGAAAGGCAGCACTAAGTATAAATATTGGAATACAATATCTTACCCCTCACCCGTCCAATATAAGGTCTTGAAATACCCATCGCTGATATGACCCATCAGACTGAAACCTTGTTCTCAATTTTTTTTGAAATTTATATTTGACGTTATTTGACAATTTTGTATGTCATCTATATAAAATCCGTCATTACCTTTAATTTCCGAAAGAGACAACGTGAAGTATTTTTGGTCGTCCGTAATCTCAACTTAGTTGGCTGTAAAGTGGTGTCTTCTTAAGGCCCTGCAACATATTGGGATTTTGCGCAACTGTTCTTCAGTGTATTTTGTACATTTTTCCGTTTTTAAAATTTAAGTCCCTTTCTGCTTAGTTCTCGATTAACGGTCATGTGACTTACATGAAATCTACGACATAATGTCCGAGTCGATTTTCCCAATCGGTCTTTTGCGTATTCCACCAACCTATTTAAGTGGGCATTAGTCAAAGCTTGAGGCCGTCCGCTTTTTAAAATATTTACAAATTGTCGAAACTGCGACATTTTCCCCTCTAAATATATTTACAATTTCACGTTTGCACGCCATGATTTTTTAATATTTAACAAATATGATATGACATTAGGGTTTAAAAATTATCTAAAATTTGTTTCTAATAGCAACTGCATTTGTGGCCAATCACCGTTTGTAAGGCCATCAGACCAAAAAAGCAACTGCATTTAAAGTTATTTAGATTAGATTAGATTAGATTATTTGAGCGGAGATGGCAAAAATGACCTCCACCACTGCAACCCTGCCAGATTTATTGTGGTTTCTCCTATCGTTCTTTAGAGTACCTTGTCCAGACCCGTCTTCTTAACTAGACTCCAGAGTCTTGACACTGGCTACTCCATATATCGCCGGTTTTGGCTTTTCCGCACCAAGCCTAGTAAACCTAAGGCTACATAGTGCTTCACAGTGGCACCACACGTGTACGGCTGTTTCTTCAGCCTCCTGGCAGAACCTACACAGGCTATCCTCTTCTTTCTATTCTTTCCAGGTGCTTGTTGAGTTTGCAATGTCCTGTTAGTTGACCTACCGTTATCCTTACGACTTACCTCCTTACTTTACTCAGTAGGCACGAGGTATACTTGGCCGAGCAGGTCTTAATGAACTGCTTTGCTTGTCGTTGTCCTGGTGTTTGTAACCACCAGCTTTGAGACTCTCTGCCTACCCAGCTCTTGATAGATGCTTTAAGGAGGCCTGCCGAGATTCCACAGAATGGCTCAGGGCCTATCATTTCCATGGCTGATCCTCTTTTGGCTAGGTCGTCGGCCTCTTCGTTACCTGAGTGGCCCTTGTGGCCTGGTACCCAGGCTACCGTAAGTTTGTTTGCCAAGCCGACATTATCCAGGGCCTGTATACAGTCCCCACTAGTTTGGAATTAACTTTTGAAGAACTGATGGCCTTCAGGGCCGCTTGGCTGTCTGAGTAAATGACGATGTTTTTTCCTTTACTCCTTTTTTCTTTAATAAGCACGGCACAATGCATTATTGCTGCGATTTTCGCTTGGAAAACCGTCGCGTGCTGACCAAGACTTAAGGTTATCTTTTCTCTAGGCTTGTCTCCATAGATGCCAGCAGCTCCTACTACCTTGTTGGTCTTGGAGCCATTTATTTAGGATTGATTATTATCAGCCATACACTTTTTCGAATAACTTTTGGTACCTACGTTATAAAGTTACCCTACTTTGAGCGTCGGGTTAGGGAGGGAGGGGGAGTGAAATGGTAGTTTTTTGCAAATATCTCGAAAACTATGCGATTTAGCATAAAAATTATTTTATACAAAAATAATCTACATTAAATTACAAACAAAAAAAGAATAGATAGAGGATGAAAAGTGGATTTTTAAGTTTTCCAGATTTGTGGAGAAAAACATGAAATTATACTTTAGTGTTATATATTTTTAGACCTTAAATCGATATTTTTAATATAAAAATTGAATTTTGCATAGTTGACCGTGATATAAAGATAGCCGTCAGTCATCACTAATTTGTTTAAAGTTAATGGGCCGTTTAAGGGTATGCTCAGCGCAAGCGTGTCCGCCATTTAAAAAGGCGGCATTATAAAAGTTTCGGACACTTTTTATAAATATAGATGGGTAAGAAGCTTTATCACCTCTTAATTCAGTGCAATTAAATAAAAAAAATATTTAATGGTGCTGCTTTAGTGCATCCTAACTATATTTTTGTCCTAACGTAGAACCCCACAATTGTGTTCAGTTACGACGATGGTTCAAATGCCATGCCCGTCTTCATGGAGGAAATAAAGCCAAATTAGTTGAGAGGTTAGGATAATATTTATTATTTAAGGTTATGGCGCGAGCTATTATATTATTAATTAATTAAATACATAACCTTATCACTAGTTGTCTTTTTTACACAACTGATGGGGTCTGGATATTCGGTTGCTGTACCACATTCGCCTTTTAAATAAAGTGAACAAATATATGTGTCTTATTAATTCCTTGGAATCGACCATCACCTCGTCGACACCGCTTCACCCACAAATCGCATTTAGCACATTTTTAAAGTGCTTACGCCTTGCTGCGGCATATTCCTTAACAACAAGGTTTTAAAGATAATAAATATTTGTATTATTATTTTATTATGTATGCACAATATATTACATTAAACTGTTAATAATAAAAAGTGGAATTCCAGATGGAAAGATTTTTGTAAAAATACCCCTACACGATACTCACTGCTTACGGATAGTATCCCAACCAAATTGTGGCACAAGGATTTAACAGTCTCGAGACAGCTAGTAACTACCATTGTACGCATGAAATTAGGACATGCTTGTTTTCCTGCACATTTATACAAAATCCACATATTACCTTCAGACAAATGTGATGAGTGTCAAGTTAAATGTGATATGGTCCATATATTTTTTGAATATAAAAAATTCAGCTTTAACATTGATAACATGTTTAGAACTTTAATTACTGAATGTAAAGTGGAATGTCCATTTAATTTATTGCACCTTTTATCTCTACAAAAGATAAAAGTATACAACATACTTTTAACTTACTTAAAGAAAATTAATTTAACATTATAAAAGTTATCATTCCTTATCCCAAATTTCCTTTGGTTCAGCGGTCTAAACCATGTATGCCTCCATTTACCTTTTTTGTTTGAATTAAAAATTAAATTAGCCATTTCGGAAAAACATGATTGGGTGGATATAAAACATTTTAATGTTATTATATATAGTTCTTTTTCTTCTCTTTTTATTGTATATATATTTGTATTTTGCTATTATAAGTGTAAATAGTTAATAAACTAACACATTGTGACTGGTGTAACAAACTTTTTCAGTTTGTTACAAGGATTTATAAATTTTCACTTAAAATAACTTTACCACAACTTAATTGTCCTTTATTTTAATTATTCACTGTAATTTATAATATTAGCTTACTTATTTCAAATTTTAAGTCATCAATACTTAAATATTCTTTTAAATACAACCGGTAAAATCGTTTATAATGCTGCATACATTCCAGGAGCATCCAAGTATTGATTTTTCTAATTGGAATAAGGTAAGCGATTTTCGACTCTATTTCTATTTTAAGTCAGTTATGTAATAAAATCCTTTGTTTTGTGATAGGTTATGTTTTAAAAACTGTGACACTTGGGTTTTTGTTTTTGAAATTTCATTAAATAACCAAACAATGCTGAATAGTTATCTCCGTTTTGTAATTTGAATTTTCCGCCAAAAGGACAGTAAGAAACAGTTTCATATCACCTAAGACCTTCAAACCTGTTATTTTTTATGGAATGCGAGATGATAAATACCTGTGATTGATTTGAAAAGGGCCTCTTTTGCATATTTAATCGAATAAACAGAATGTCTGCTAGTGCATAGTTGATTATTTTTCTTAGCCTGTGGCTTTTGCAGTTTTAAACTGGATTTTTAAATTTTATAACCTATGTAACATCCTCTATGAGATTTTAAAGACATTCTTTGGGCCATAACATCTGGTAAGTCGGCATTTTCGTCAATTTTAATAGTTTCCCTTATCTCATACCTACCATTTTGTTTCAGGCTTTCATCGTATATTTTACGTTCGAGTTTTTTTTCATTCTTCAATATTATCTTTATGGGCTTTCCTTAACTGGAGTTTTAAGGAATTTTCCAAGTTTTTATGGATTTCTGGAGTTGTACGTAACCACGTGGTCGTGTTGGCAAAAGTCCAAGCGGTTTATGGTTTATGTATTTCTGGCGAATGCAGTGTTGCTGGTCCAGCGAAGGAATCCTCAGCTTCCGTATAGTACCGTGTGGTCATTTCTGGCAGTGCAGTGTTGTCCAGTCCAGAAGGGAGTTTAGGTCGGTTCCATTAGGAGTTCCAGAAATCAAAAGATAAGTCCATTTATAAATTAACCTTTTTCTTATATTTTTGCCCGGCTCAGTGCATTGGCCATGTACTGGTGCTCAGTTATATAACTTTTTTTAATTAAATTATCATGTTATCAAATTTTCTTATGCTATAATCATTACTGTCTTATCAATTTAAATAAATCTCTGTACTTAATATTTAATTTTTATTAATTATATTATAATTTTCTTATTATATGTTAAATATGCAAAGAGCAAAGTAACAACCGATCATTTTATTGGGTTCCATTGTTTGTTTGTGCATGTAAAGGACTGCACATATCAATTTAACTTACATCATACTGAATTAGCTCAGCTGCTTAAATTACTTAACCACCGATCATTAATTGAGTTACATTTTTGTTTGTGCCTGTAAAGGACTGCACATATCAATTTAACTTACATCATACTGAATTAGCTCAGCTGCCTAAATTACTTAACCACCGATCATTAATTGAGTTACATTTTTTGTTTGTGCCTGAAAGGGACTTCACTTATCCATTTAAGTAACATCACACTGAGATAGTTCAGCTGCTTTAACTTATCTTAACTTATCTAAATTTTCATTACTATTTCTTATTAAATTTAAAACTTTTCTTCATAAAATCATTTTTGTAACTTAAATTTAATAAATTTCAATTTAATAACTCTTTTCTAAATTCAGTATACCTCGATTCATAGATTTAATGATAACCCACTAAGCAAAAAACATCTTGAGCACGTTTTGTAACGTTATTTAAAAGTAACTGTGATAACGTTGAGTTTTAAACGTTATTTTATCATGTCTGTTTTGTTTTCTTGAATTGTTACTGATAATTTTCGTTGTCTGTAACATACCCTTGTAAATATTTTTATTACGGTATAGAACAAACATCTTAGTGACGTAATTTTTATGTACACTTATGTTAACGTTAAAATGTTGCCATGTATAGAACGGTCTTTTAAATACAAGTTCGATACATCTGTTAATATACGTATCAGATACGATTATAATTTGTTAAAACATAAAATGTTATTGGTGTAACGTTATAATAATGATATTATTTAATGCAGAATCGTTACGTTTACTGCGTCTATTTTCTCGTGAATCGCTAACTGCAGAAAGGGGACATGTCACAATTCTGAAATTGTTCAGGAAATTAAAAAAACTTCAAAACTTTTCTTTGAAAGGTCATTTAAGAAAAAAAATTGTTGTAGGGTCTAACTTGGCACATCTTTTATAAACTACCGCCACCTATTTTTGGTTTATAATTATTAACTCTGCGTTACTGTCAAATTAGACAGATGGACATGTCTCCTTTCTGCAGTAAAATAAAACTAGTCGTAATGATTTTGTCATTTTTTTATTCAAATCGTTATTTATCATCAACTGGTCATTAAACACTTGAAGTTATTAAGTTAAGAACACCTATTCTATATCGCCTTCCGTTTCAGTTGTCGGCCAAGCGGTAATGCTCCTCCAAAACTCCAAAAAGTCCTCGGGAATGAATTTTTGTGTATTTAATATGTCTGCCATTTTCTTTTTGTTGATAGGTAGCTTCTCGGGGTAAGCTTTTCTTACACAATCAGTTAGACCTTTCTCGGCATTCCTGAGCCGGTAAGTGTCAATTACAGGGCAGTTAATAAACTCACGGCAGACTACTTCAGTGGTTGTGGAAATGGTCAAATGATGGAAGGAGGCAATAGAAAATGTTTTCTTTTGAGATCGTGGCACACTCTTCCCGTAAGATTCATTACTCAGGCAGGTTTTTTTGTAAAATTGTGGCCACCAACTTTTATAATCGTACACTAAATCCCTAGACACCTGAATAACTGAGAACTTTTCCTGATTTTTGGAAGCTTTGGAAATAATTTCAATATATTCCTGGATGGTGTAGAATCGTTCTGTTTTATTGAGCTGTCGTTTAATAAGGCCAAAGTCACGGTCACAAGGCATGAATGAATGTCCTCTCATAGGGTAGTATATCTGAATCTCTTCAAATCTTTTGAGTTCAATCATACTCATTAAAAAGCGAACAACTGTATTATTTTTGTTCTGGCCAGAGCAGTTGTCGCAAAAAACATGAAGGGTTTTATAATTTTGCAAATCTTCCTGATCGAAATAATGTTTAAGGAAAGAACATACATCATTTGCACCTTTACCCGCCTCTCCTTCATGGTAGATGTAACAAGAAATGTTTTTAGATTTCAAATTATGGATTCCAAAAGTACAAACAGTAAGCTGACGAAAATAATAGAGATCCTGTACAGGAATTTGTGGCAGTGAAACATTGGCCATAAAATCAATGCATATTCCTAATGTCTTCTCATCCTCTTCACAACATTTTTTTACCAAATCTAACGCTGCATAAAACTTCTTGCTTCGTCTTTTGTGGACCATAAGTTCGGCGACTGCTACTCTCTTTGCATTTTCGTTGAGGGTGTCACTCTTTATTTTAGCATTGAGCTCCTCACAGGTATTGCAAGTATCTTTTGCTGGTCGACCAAATTTTAAATCATAATTCTCTTTAAAGTAGGACCAAAAAAATTTATAAGAAATTTTATCATTTGGATGTTTCTCTCTGAACATTTCATACATTGTTTTCACGGATAATTTGCAATCCAAATAATGAATTTCTTTACTTGTATAATGCGATGATTTTACAGGGTAGGATTCAATATGTTCACGGATATTTGCAATGATATGTCCCCTTATTGCATTTCCACTAATATTTTTACCACGCATGTCTTGCGGACTTTTGTGATTTCTTAAAAGAAATATAATACGTTCGCAGCGCTTCTTAGAGATGCCGTAAACTGATAGAAAAGCTTTCTTGCATGTTTGTATTCTACTTGAACCGTTCAGAACAAAATATTTAACACTTAACGACTTTGGTTTGCTACTATCAGCGGCCGTATTACCTCTTTTTCGTAAAACAGAATGTAGTTCTAAGAGCCTTTGTAAATGCAAATCTTGTAGGTCTTTAGTTTCCAAATTACAGAATGAAATAAGCATACATTGTTTCTCTTCCTCACTCAAACGGCTTAAACATTTCTTGAAGCAACTAGAAAAAAAACATAATCTTTCCTAATGCCAACTTAAAAAAAAAATTAGCTACAACTTACCATAGATCACCAGCAACCACTCTTGCAGGTATTACTTTTCCAGAATAATTTTCATGCTGCAGTCCTTGCACTTTTGCCTTTTTAATAATATTTCTTTTATATTTATCTCTATTCACAACACCTTTTTTTCGTTTTCTCGACATTTCTACTTCACTTTCTGAACTGGAACTCATTTTTACCTCTGTACAATAATCAAATAAAGATTAGAGAAGAATAAAGACGTGTTGTTCGTTCGTAGACAAATCAAAACAAGTGTATCACAGTGGAACGATATTAGTCATTTAAAAGGCTGGAAAGTAGTGTTTTTGCAAGTCGAGTCAAGCGGTTTGTAGGGCGAGCCGTAATTGACCGTAGGCGACTCCTTGAAGCTTGGCCAGACCTGCAAAACACTTGTTTTTCGATCATGTAATGTACAATGTTTTTTTTCAACCGAAGCTATTAAAAAAAATAATAATAATATTTTAATGATCGACAACAGGTCTATTTATCCGCTTGACATGGATTTGATACTTATTATAACAATAAGAATAATTTAAGACACCCACAGTACGGTAGTAGTTAGGCTAAGCCTTCGTGGACTGTCCAAAGATAAAAAAACCACTGAAGTTCGTTTCAGTAACAACCATGCATAAAAACGGCTATGCTCCAAATAGCAGCTTATTTTTCATTTCATGGATCTGCAAAGTAGCCCGAAAAAAAGTTACTTTCTTTTTCTATTTTCCGATCGGTCAAAAAAAACTTTTTAGGGGACTTATATAGCAAAAATTGAGTATTTTAAATAAATGAAATACTTCGGTTGAATAAATTTGATCAAAGTTGTAACTTAAAGGATTCACTGTGAAGTATTTTTTTGTACTTTTTAGAGCCCCTGATATTAGACATTTGACACATAAATAATAGTTATAATAATAATAATAAAATTATTAGAAAATTAATTTTTAAATAAATTGTAGATGCAGCACATTATGTTTTTATATGACAACTATTCAAAAAGTGGATTGGCAGTTAAAAAGAGAGGCATAGGTGTAACATGCTCAAGCTAATCAAGACGGCTCCCAGGGAAGAAGAAGAAGCAAGTAACGTAACAAGTATAACTGTAAGTAAAAGTTTTTTAAGGGATAAATTGAATTTTTAATTGGATTGTTTATCAAATAGAAGCAAAATAATTATATAGTACAAATGTCTAAATGTTTTTTTAAAATTGGGTGGTCTATCAGTATTTACCATTTAGTGATGGCTAATCGAGTAGCTAATATAAGAGAAAATTTGACTATATATTTAAAAAATTGTAGGCTTTAAAGCCAACACAAGGTATTATCCTTTATAATAGTGAAATAAAGCATCTATGATACTATCTGCAAATACAGTTTTTTTTTGCCAAACTTGTGATATAAAATTATCTTTTTAATTAATGAAGCAATTATGTCAGTAACCAAAAGTTTTGGGGCAAATATTTTACAAAGTTTTTTTTCCAGGTGCAACTAGGAGGAAAAATAGAACAGAACATGGATATTAGTACATACAGTTGTTTTTTAATAAGCATTTTTTAAATTATGTAGGCAATTTTTATACCTAACTTAAGACCTTTTTACTTTTTTTTAATATTACTCATATTTACACATCACGAAATGTGTAAGACTTTTTATAAAGTAAATTAAGAAAGATAAACATTATCACATGAACATTTTTATATAATATATTAACTGTTACACTTTGTGTGGATTTAGAAAATAAGCTTTCCATATTAAATAGTCTGTACAAAAATTTGGGAAATATGAAAGGAGAGTTGTAGACATCAGATATTTTTATGAATAAATTTTTCCCTATAGTTTATATTAGTTTTTTTTTATTAGGATAGTTACTTTTCACTGGTTTTATCTATTGTACTATTTCAGGGTGGACGAAAAAATGATTATCAAAAATAACAGGCGATTTATCACAACATTTTTTTATTTTTTCAGTGGCATCTTTAATAGCAGAGTGGACGCAAAATTTACTTTTATACACGAAAATGCTAAAACTTTAGGGTAAACAATTTTTTAATATTGTTAATTAATTAATTTTTTGAGGTTACTATACACCACACATAAGGGATCCAAAAGATCTTTTAATGTTATACAGGGTGTCCCAGAATATGTGGGCAATCTTTCGGAATCTAATAGAAAACCTAAAAATATTATGACAAGTTCCCATTAACTTTTTTCCTAGGACTCTCCCCTACGGAGATACAGGGTACATAACAGACGCCCCTGGAAATCGTTTTTGTTTAAATAACTTTTAAAATACTAGGCGTAAATTATTATTTTTTAATATGATGGTTACTAGATAAATCTTCTTAAAATGAACCCAGTAAATCAAATTTGGCTTATTTAGTTTGCCAGGGACGGACTAGCTCTGACACAATAATAGCAATTTTTTTAACACCCTGTATAATAAAGGCTCAACAATATTATTTTTGGGTAGCTTTAACCTTAATCTAAAAAAAAGGTATTTTTGATTGACATCGATAAAATCAACTGTTTACGAGAAATAAAATATCATGGTAGTTTAAATTTGTGTACATTATACAAGGTGTTTTCTAATTGTACGTCAGTATTTAGAGAAGCAGTTTTTAGGTACATTTTAAGAAATTTTAATGAAATTTGGCATAAATGTACTATGCATCAAGAAGCATTTTTAGTGTACCACATTTTTTTTATTTCCACCAGTGGCGTTCGTACAGAATTTGACCGGCCTATTTTGGCAAATAAAAAAAATTTGGTATACTAAAAAATGCTGCTTGATACATAGTACATGTAAGCCAAATTTCATTAAAATATCTAAAGTGGTATTACAGATATTAATAATAAATTATATATTTTTAAAAAATTTACTCCCTGTATCTCAAAAGTTAAGAGGTTTAGTACTTACGTTTATATGAAGTTTTCTTCTTAAAATGGACCCAAAAAGTGCCTCTTTAAATATTGACGGACAATTAAAAAACACCCTGTATAATGTAAAAAAATGACCAACCATAATATTTTATTTCTCGTAAACAGTTGATTTTATTGATGTTAATCAAGAATACCTTTTTTTTAGTTTAAGGTTAAATCTATCCAAAAATAATATTGTTGAGCCTTTATCATACAGGGTGTTAAAAAAATTGCTATTATTGTGCCAAAGCTAGTCCCTCCCTGGCAAACTAAATAAGCCAAATATAATTTAATGGGTTTATTTAAAAAAACTTATCTAGTAACCGTCATATTAAGAAAACATTAAATTACGCTTTGTATTTTAAAAGTTATTAAAAAAACGATTTCCACGGTCGTCCGTTATGTACCTGTATCTCCGTAGGGAAGGCTCGTAGAAAAAAAGTTTATGGGAACTTGTCATAATATTTTTAGATTTTCTATTAGATTCTGAGAGATTGCCCACATATTCTGGGACACCCTGTATAATCAACATAACAGAACCACCTATTTAAATCCTTAGAAAAACCTCTTTACAACGTAAGTTATATAACGTGGATGTTTCAGAATATGTGTTAGGCCCAACCCATGCAAAATACGTAACGGGGCCGTGTAAGTTTCAAACAAAAACGTTGTATTTTTAACGTAACAACGATTTTGTTAAGTTGAAGGAAATATAACGAAACTATTAGGTTCAAGGCGCTGTTATTGTTTCAAGATGATAAACGTAACAAAGGAACAAGGAAACATAAATGTAACGTAATTACGATGATTTTTTGCTTAGTGGGACAAAAAAAAATTCAGCTATTAATTACGAGGGCTATAGCAACATGTGATGTACTATTCGCCATTTATCAATTTTATATAAAACTATGGCTCTTAATACCAATTTCACAAATAGCAAAGTGTATGATATACTGGAATGCTTTATACGATGCGACCAAAATAGTGATCAGGCATCTGACATGTAGATATCTAAAAAGGTATTTTTAAAATTTTTTATTTTCTCAATGGTTAATTATGCTCTATTATCTCGTTAGGTATCCTAAAAGAAGGCAACCACATTAAGGTAAATTTAAAATTAAAACAAAGCTCTTAACATTTGGATCCTTTATAAAACCCCGCTTAAACAATTATGAAAAGCTTTCCCTCCTCCTCAAAAAAAGACGAAACTTATGTCGTGGCAAGCGTGAAATATACCCCTATAACCATCTGCAAAAATATTACAGAAAAAGTAGTAGTGCCAAGAACCAAGGTTTGGTTCATATCTCGAAAATTATTAAATTAAAAAAAATCTAACTTTACAACCGCATTTTACATAAAAATGCCTACTAATATATATTTTTTTTCTTTTGTTGTAAGTTACAAGATAATTAAAACGCGGGGAAGGGGGTCTAAAATTTAAAAAAAAATCGCCCTATATGTTAAAAACCAAGAACGCCATCCATCAGGGCCGTATCTGAGGAGGGGTTTTGGGGGTTCAACCCCCCCCCCACCCCCCGAAAATCCAGAAAATAAAAACGAACGTAAAATAAAAATAAAACGACTAGTAACAATATTCTCTTTTTTTTAATTTTCTGAACAAAATATATTTTACTTAGTCATGGTCAGCAATACAAAAAAAAGTATCTGAATCACTCTATTGGTGCAAAAAAAAATCTAAACTGCAAAACAACTTTTTCTACATTTAAAACAACGATAAATGAACCTACAATAGCCTGGAATCGTAAAAAATCCGTCAAGATTTGCGGGTAACGTTTTAGGTGCGTCTATATTCAAGATCAAGCTCGATATTTAACAACCGTGCAACGCTTTTTCGTGACTTTAAAAATAGGGGGTTCCCCGAGTCTTGCTTATAAATTATAGATAGACTAAATATAGATCAAGAATTTAAAAATATTTTTAAAAAATCCGAAACTATTATAGAGTCTGTAGATGACGAAGAGTGCATAAAACTACCTAGAATAGTTTCACGACAGCAGAATCTTTATAATGTCTTGGTAGCTACTGCAGAAGAATATTTTCGAATCACCATTTTCATTTCCTTTTTTTGATCACTTTATTGAAGAGCTATCTGCAAGATTTTCAAATTACGAAAAATTACTTTCATCGTTATATTGTCTAGTGCCAAATATGTACGAAGCACACACAGTAAAAATGGATGACTTGTTATTATATAAGGAATTTTGGGACCTAGATACGTTATCTGCAGAATTACAGTTGCGGAAGCAAAAATGGATTGAGTTGCCTCAAGCAGAAAGACCCAAAAATGCTCTTGATATATTATCAGCATGTAATCCATCTTTGTTTTCTAATATTCATTCCGTCAAGGGCGGCTAACAGGACTTGCTCTTTTAAGAGTACATAGAAATATTAAAATTGATACTGCGAAAGTCTTAAATCGTTTTGCGAGGGAAAAGCAAAGAAATACCAAGTTGTTATTATAATTATTATTTTTAAAATTTAGTAAAACCCACTTATAAATTAAAGTTTTTTTTTTAATTCCTAATTTATCAAATGCCCCCCGAAATTTTGGTCCAGATACGACCCTGCCATCCATAAAAATATTTTAGTGTCATCTTTTGTTTAATCAACAAGTAGCGATATTTTGCGAAAACCAAGATACCCCGCGATTACAATGAATTTCGGACACCCTGTCCAAAATGGTCAACTTTTAACTCGGTGTTTTTCGCTGTAAAACGTACTGTTTATTAATTTACTCTGAGTAAAAGTAAATAAACAACAAACAGACAGACCACAAATACAGGTGTGCCTCTGGCAAATCTCGGAAGTTTAATGCTTTGATGCAGTAAAACTGTTTAGTTTTGCTGCATCAAAGCTATGCAGTAGAGATATTTTCATTATTAAAGGACGACAAACAACATTTTCATTATTCTAATTATTTTATATTTCTCATTATTATATTTTTATGCATACTAGGTAACATAAAGCAACAAACAACGTTTTTAAAAATTGAAAATCTCTGGGGCGGCAAAAGTGGTTCTTTGCGGAGACATTAGTCTGTTTTCAAGAATCTTTGTGTAAACCAAACATTCAAAAGTTTTCAAATTGTATAAAAATCTTATTATTTGGAAGATTACCTACCTATCTTCCAAAATAATAAGATTTTTAAACAATTTGAAAACTTTTCTAAGCAATTTTGGTTTAACACAAAGATGTCTTAGAATACACAGACTTAATGTTTTGGTTAGTAGTCCAATCATTATAGATTTTTTTTGTAATTAATGCTAACTGATATCTGAATGCGTCATGATTTTCGGAATAACCTGTAGATCACTAAAAAAAATTAACCAATTTTTTCAGTTAATTTTTTTTGAATCATATTTATTAAAAGGAGCCTTTTATTTGTTTTTTTTTTTAAATATAAAAAAAAGTACTGATTTTATCACTTTACTCAAAAGACCGTTTGTAGAGAATTCAAAAACCTACAAATGGTTTTTGAAAAATTCCAGTTCTACCATTTTTCACCGGAAAAGGGAAAACGCTTAAAACAGACTTTTAAAAAATTTTTCTTCGAATTTTATTTTTAAAAGGGGATTTTTTGGAAAATAATAGTCAATAAAATGCTTTGAGCTAGAAAGGTGAAAATTGTCGCATTAATAGTTTTTATATAGGCCCTTATTTGAAGTGCCGTGAATATTAGGCAAATGGTCCGATATGAATTTTCAAAACGACTTTATAAGGTTGAGATTTAAAGTACTTGGTCCATATTATAAAAACTAGAGAACCGATTTTTAATAAAATCTTTTGTTTATTGAGTTAAAGGTGAGTAAGCCAAAAAAATTGGTCACAATCCGAATAATAGTTTTAGAGAAATGCGTGGACAAACATACTTACAATCATACAGACAAACAAACATACATACATATAAACATTTATACACCTATAAAGTTTTGTATATTTGTTTAAAAGCCCCAATAATAATTTAAATCTGTCTTTAAAAAGAGAATAATAGAAACTTAATATTTATAAAAACCTTCAAAAAATTAGTAGGCGAACTTACTGTTTTTTCTTGTGTTAAGTGTGCCGAATATGACCGTTATTCTAAAAAACTATTTACCTAAAAAAAGTTTGAATCAAAATAGAAAAAAGTGTTGGGTATTATACTATACTTCAATTATTTATTTAACTTATTAATTTTCTTTTTAGTTTTCTTGTTTCTATCTTTAAAATATTTTTAAAAAGTAAATAATATTGTTTTAGGAAAAGATTCGACAATTACAAAAGTGTAAGTATGTTCTATATTGTTGTGGCGGATTTATGTTTTGGAAAATTCTTGTCGTGTATACTCGACAGTAAAGTTTTTATACAATTAAACGGCTTCGGTCCTGGTCCCGAAGTATAGTGACAGATTGTGAGTGTGCTTAGCCTTATTGACCCCTAGGAACTAGCAAAACGCCTGAAAGAGAAAAAAAAACAAAAAAACCCAAAAAATCTATACATTCAACTACGTTTCGGTGGCAAGTCTACCACCGTTATTAGGATAAACCTAAAAATAAGATGAAATTTAAAATAAAATCAAAATTGTAACACTTTTTTTTTATATTTTTTTATTTTACTGTTTTTAATCTAGTTCCCCTTGTTACCCAGCCAGCGATTCTACGAAAGAGAATTTTTTTAGCTGATACCTAGTGGAATCTGTTTAGGAAGACCTAAGGAAAAAATTCGACCAAAAAAAGTTAGAGGGGTGTCACACCCTTTATTTTACCCTTTCAACCCTTAAAATTTATTTTTTCTACAAACCTATTTTTTCTTATGGGATCTAGTAGGTATTTTGGTCACTACAATAACGAATTTAATGTCAAAAACCCAGTTAGGGGTTGTATAACCGCATTTTGCTTTTAACCCTTAAAATTTAATTTTCCCTAAAACCCATTTTTTTTTATGGGATCTACTAGATGGTCGCTTAATCCAAATTTAACGTCAAAAACTAAGTTAGAGGGTTGTAACATCTTTTTTACCCTTTTAACTCCTTGAAATTAAATTTTTCTTAAAATCAATTATTTTATTTTTTATTTTTATAGGATCCAGTAGGTATTTTGAGCCGCTTTTAGAGGGGTGTAAGACCCTTATTTCTAGCCTTTCAACCCTAAAAATTTAATTTTCCTAAAATCGATTTTTGAGAAACATTAAATTTTAAGGGTTAAAAGGATAAAAATAAGGGTGTTTTTGACGTTAAATTCGGATTTAGCGACCCAAAACATCTATAAGATCTCATAAAAATGAAAAAACGTTTTTAAGAAACATTAGATTTTAAGGGTTAAAAGGGTGAAAATAAGGGTCTAACTTAGTTTTTGAGGTTAGATTCGGATTAAGCGTCCCAAAATACCTACTAGATCCCATAAAAAAAGAAAAAAATCGGTTTTTAAGGAAAATTTAATTTTAATGGTTGAAAGGGTAAAAATAAGGGTGTTACAACCCTCTTACTTAATTTTTGACGTTCAGCGGCCCAAAATACTTACTAGATCCCTTAAAAATTACAAAAAAGTTTATTTTTAACTTTTTCGGTTAATGAGGTGGGAAATTTGGGGTGTTTTTCACCCCGTTTTCATTGCGGGATTTTTTTTTACTTTTTTCCTTAGGTCTTCCTAAACAGATTTCACTAGGTTTAAGCTTAAAAAAATCTCTTTTTTAGAAACCTCAGCTTTAACCTTTTTTAATAAAAGAAACTTGACTATTTAGACGAACTGCAAGTTTATACGGGTCAATAGGACCGAGTACAGTCAGTTTGCTATACCCCGGGACCAGGACCGAAATGGTCCCATTCTTTAAAATTTTCCAGGCAAGTAACCCAACAAGAACTTATCGATAGAAAGAGCAGTATTTACCCACTTCGATAGGTATATTTAGATTTTTAGGTCTGTCTAAGTACACTCGATATATCTTTTTTACATGTAAATGTTTTAATGAAGTTAAAACTGTACAAAACACTACAATGTTTGATCGCGCACCTTGGTTTTGGCCCCTTGATCTCAAAATAAAATTATTCAGCTGTAAGCCGCGTCGCATTTGACAATTTTAAACTAGGAAAAATTTAATTAAAGGTCCTGCGCTCGTGCCTGAAAAGGACACACTTTGTAAAACAGTAAATTAACTACGTTTCTCTCCTCTTACGGAAACATACATGAAAGCACTTCCATTTGGCTGATTTAAATCTGGGTCGTCACTAATTTGCGAGTTTCTATAGAGAGGATAATTTTGGACTAGTTTACAGTTCTGTTAGTTACTCAAATTGAATCAATTTAATAGTTTTTGCAAATAATACTACCTTACTTATTTTAATATTTTTTAAAAAATGTATGTTGTATATTTTTGTGTTGGATAAAGGATGGGTGTCAATAAGATATAGGTATTTTGGCCTGAAGAATTTAGGGTTTTTGTTTATGTATATGTCGCAGGCGTATTGAATAATCCGGCTTTTTGCAAAAAAACTAGTTGTTTTGAACAAGGCGTTTTGCAAAATGACTAACCAGAGCTAGGCGGATTAAACAGTAATTACATTTCTTTTGAGAATGACAAAACATTAAATTTAGTCATTTTGCAAAATTTGTCTTTCTCAAGATTTAAGTTAGAATAAACATTTGTTTCTACTTGCGTGCGCAAAGTACTTACTTTACTACGTTTAACTTTGCGCACGGAAACTTTTTGCGCACGCATTTTTGTTCTGCATATTTGCCGTATTTATGGTCGATTTTTTAATGTATTAATAACTTCTGGATGAAATAACATTAAAAAAACGGTTCTACATATTCTTTTATTGTGCTTTATTGAATTTTAGACACATTTGGCGCTTAGTAAATATCCCATATCAATTTTCTTTATTATCATTTTAATTTTTTTCCATGCACGATGTATTTCATAGACACCATGCTAAACAATAAAAAAATCAAAGAATTTTTCTTGTTGCTGCAGCAACCAAATACAAACATTTTCTAATGTCACGGAAGCATCAGAAAATTCGGTAAAAAGTTTAAAATAAGTTTCTAAGAATGGAGAAAGAATTGCCAGACAATATTTAAAAAGCCGCCAGTTTGCCCAACTTAGAGCTCCTGCCGGCAAAATCAAAAGAAAAGTACGAGAAACAGTATAATTCATTTGAAACATGGTATGAAGAAAATGACTTTTAGCCTATTTTCTCAAATTAAGCAAGGAATTTAGTCCAAATACTTTATGGTCGAAATACTCCATGCTGAAAAGTGTTTATAAGTTAGCAGCATTTATTAAGAAACAAAATGTAGGCTTTCGGCCAAAAAAGTCAAGGATTTTTTTAAAAGAAGAAATATCTGCATTTATTAATGAAGCACCCGATGAAATATATCTTTTGATAAAAATTGCGACCATTTTCGGACTTGTTTGGCGCCTGCAGACGAGAAGAACTCGCAAAAATGAAAACATCCGACTTCGAGGACAAAGGCAACCTAATTGTTGTGAAGATTCCAGGGGCAAAAACTATACCTCACGTACTTTCGTCCTGTCTGAAGAGATCAACGACGGAAAGTATTTGTTCTATATCGGAAGTATACAGCATTACGGCCACCGACAACACATCAACGGTTTTTCGTATATATCAAAAGGGGGATTTGCACACAACAATGTGTTGGGATCAATACATTTGGGAAGATGCCTTCTGAGATAGCAGCATTTTTAAAGTTGCCGAATCTAGAGCTATATATCGGCCACAGCTTCCGGCGATCTTCTGCAACGTTACTTGCAAATTCCGGAAAAGGATAGATATAAAGCGGTTAGGCGGTTGGAAATCGACAACGGTAGCCGAGGGATACATTGAAGAATCAATAGGCTACAAAAACGGGTTAAGTAAAAAAAATTAAAACTGCAATAAGCCAAAAACTCTCAAGAAGCCAGATGAAATGTCCTGTTCCACAGACGCTATTCAATCAGCTAAAACACAAGATTTTGTCTTAACATCGAGCCATCATCGACGTTTCTAAGAAATCATTTGAAATCGGCCATAAACCTTCAACATGCAACTAATTGTACTTTTAACATTAATATTGTTAATAATAATTAATAATAGTTTTTTTTTGTATAATCAGTTAAAATAAAAATTTAATTATTTACTTTGGATTTTTAATTTTTACTGAAATATTCGTATATTTCTAATAATCATATTCTTTAATAAAACGCTAGTAGAAAAAGTATTCGCAAGTAGAAAAGTATTGTTCCTAATACTTGGAAAAGTGACTTTCCGCACTTAAAGCTTATCCGAACTCCGCTTCGTGTCGTCCGTCTAACTGCTTTGGCGTTCGAAAAAGTATCACTTTGCGCACTGATTAGGAAAGTAACTATATCAGCGGTATTATTTTTTAAAACTATTATTTTTTAAAACTAACCACAACTAACCAAAACTATAGGTATTGTTTAAACGTAAATGAGAAATTAAGTGCACTCTTAAAAAAAATGTACCGCCTACCTCTATAATTCGATCCTGAGTCCATAGTTTCTTGGTAGAATTTACTGGTATTTTGGAATTATATAAATGTATTGTATGTATGTCTTTTTAATAATCGTCCTTGATATTGTCCTTAAATGTAGGGTCACCGGTATTTTTATTCATTCTTTTTTACTTTAAAAAGGTAATAAAACAGAAAAAGGGTCTTGGATAATCTTGTACAATAACAAATAATGCATACATTTTAGGTTAGAAAAACCGTGTAAACGTAGGTTCAACGTTTTGTGAAATCTGACTAGTCATTTGTAACAAAAATGACTTAGTTGTTCAACCCACCTAGTTTCTAGTTAGTCATTTTGCAAAACGCCTGAAAATAGCCAGGCTCCTTGCAGAAATGTATTTTATTGTTAAAAACGCCGGCATTTTGCAAAATACCTAGTCTTTTTGCAAAAAGCCGGATTATTCAATACGCCTGCGACATATACATTCACCAAGGGTAATTGTATAATCCAGTTTATCAAGGCAATCAAGTTAACAAGTTAGCAAAATAAGTTAGAATATTATTAATTACTTATAATAATAGTAAAAATAACCACTCTGGGTTTCCGCTATTATTATTAGACCACTGTGACGTAGCGGTGACTAGAATGTCAATGTAAGTGATCATTTTTTCCAAGTGTCCGTTGTATTCTTAATACCAAAGAACTGCAGCTACATGTGCACAACAGCCCACCACTCAAGTATCTACTTTACACTGAGAGTACTACCTACAAACTATTTTTTTTTAATTTGGACGGCCCACGGAGGCTAAGGCTTAAGTACTAACGTACCATGGTTGTCTTAGGTGTGGTGAGAGGGAGTTTGTTCACACGGGACTTAAATATTGGAAGATTGGGGATAAAGAAACGAAAGCGGGAAGTTCGGGACCTCGCTAGTTGAACTATAAAAGAATGCATAAAAGTTGCATCACGTGTTGCTCTGTTGGGAGCTGTTAAAGAAGAACTTATACTAGCCAACTCCTCGAGGAAAAAGCTTTTTTGTAAACGTGAAATTGTTAATAAGTCAAACAGCTCTCCTCTAAATAGAATTGAGAATGCTAAGAGTTGTAGGAGACGCCATTCCCCAGATATGAGAACAATATTTTAAAGACGGTCTGATTTAGGATACATACAGAGTATACATATTGGAAGAAAAGAAATACTTTCTGGCTCAAAACAGATATCCAAGCTTTTTTGAAGCTGCTATAAATGTAATATGTTTGTGTCAGTTAAGGTTATTGCCAAAAATAACGCCGATAAGATTAAATAAGTCTTTGTTCTGCAGAACTTGGCCACTCATATGTAACGGATGGGCATTGATAGACTTTTTTCGCGACAGCGAACATGACTGTTTTTAAAAACATTAAACTAAACAAGATTTTTGGTACCCCAATTCAGGTTTTGTAAACTACGCTTGGTTTCCAAAGCAGGTTTATTGACTGGCTTGAGAAATTGAATATTGAAGTGGAGGGTACTATAGTCATAAAAAGTCTAAATGGGATTGATTGTGAAAGACAGAAGAACGTTGATGTAAAGAAGAAACAAAGTGAATACCAGTGCTGAGCCCTGGGACACCCAGCATTAATTTGGTGGAAGCTGGAAGAATGGCCATCTACAATAAGTGATGTACTTCGATTAGAGAGAAAACTGAAAAGCCAAGAACAAATCTTAAATGGAAGGTCATAGGAAGAAAGTTTATAAAGGAGCCTATTATAATCTTTGGATATATGTAAAGCAATAATCTTGGATTCCATAAAGTTTTACGATTGCCGCCGTACCATTGCTAGTTTAATGCGATAGAACCTATATGGACAGCATCGAAATTTTATTACGAAAATAATGAGGCTTAAAACTGATTAGATTGAAGGGGTTTCAAATGAGGCACTTCACCATGTTACAGAAGAGTATTGCCGAAAATCAGTGGAATGTAGGAAAAAAATTAGACCTGGTGGGAGAGGGAACAAGTACTCGATGTCCAAGTAGAAGCAGTGATCATTACCCCATGTAAGGATGACCTTAAAGATGGTACACAGTTTTTTGACCCCATTAGTGGAATTGAAAGTTATTTATTAGTATTGTAAGTATGACTTTTTGTCTAAAAACTTTAAAAATCAATACAGAACAACAGAAAACAGTAAAACATCTAGTTTTTTTGCAATCCTTTTATACCATGGTATATTGTGGGCCTGACGTTTATTTTGGGACCACTTTATAAGAAAGGAGGCAAGAGCTTTACAAAGCCTTGCCAAATATGTACTTGAGGACTAAGCTTGTTGCGCGTAAGCTGACCTAATTAAATCTAGTAAAACCAAAAAAGTTAAACTTGAAAAGTAACTTGTATTTTTATTTTAAATATGTAAAAATATACAGGGGGGGCGTATATAAAAATGTAAGGTTCATGATATTTTCGGTGCAAGTGGTAGCCCGGTTATTACATTTTGACAACCTACCAACTATACCGATTTTCATAATCATAACTTTTAAAATTAAAGAAATTATAGCCAGAAAGTGTTTTCGTTGTCACCCGATAGATACGAGCCGAACTTCGAGTCAAGCTTTAACGCAAGCGCATATATACATTCACTCCTGTCCAGACGCGGCTTTATATGTCAATCTAAAAGTGTCAAACGTTTAAGTGAATAACATTTCGGTAGCCACTGATTTTTTTACCTTGGTTCGTATGTATGGTCACTTTTGAACCCGCACGATAAGAGCGATGTCGACTACAGTAATAAATCACAGTATTTTTTGTGTCATAGATGTTGAAACCGTTTTTTTTTTTTAAACAATGCATGTTGAGATAAAAATATAAATGGCATTCTAGCGTATAATGGGACAAAGTCAAATTTTAACCTAACCAGCTTAATTGTTCACCTGTAAATATAGAAAAATTTTATACTAGAAAAAATTTAATTAAAGGTCCTGCGCTAACGCTTAGAAAGGACAAACTTTATAAAAGAGTAAATTAACTATGTTTCTCTTCTCGTACGGAAACATACATAAATGCACTTCCATTTGACTGATTTAAATCTCGCTTGTCATTAATTTGCGAGTTTCTATAGAAACGATAATTTTGTGCTAGTTTACAGTTCTGTTAGTTATTTAAATTGAATCAAATTTTAAATTTTTCCGGGATACTTTTTTTTTTGGTACAATGCAATTGCATTTTGAATACGAAGGAGAAACCCAAAAGGTATTCTTTCTAGCATACATATTGTCAAAGTGTTTATTTCTTTGGATCTTGCATTACAAGAGACGACAGTTCGTATAGTACAATTTAGTTTATTAAAAAATATCTATTTAAAAAAGTCTATAAAGTTTTATATTTACATTCTGTCAAATTTGACAGCTGTCATCCTGGTACGATAGTGTAGAACGCCGATGCCAAAAATATTTATAGGACCTTTTTTGTTCGCAATGACATTTTACGTTATAAAGTTTGACTTTAAAGCTACATGATATGCTATAATAGTTAATTATGTACCAAGTGTATTAAGTAGATGTTTATGCCCTGAGGGCGACAGAGGCCCTCGGGTTTGTAAGTCGCCCGAGGGCAATACACATCTACTAAAACCCGCGGTGTATAAAAACTTTTATGTCATACTGGTAAATATTTTAAAAATACAAAAACTTGAATTTGATTTTAATAACATTTTCTTTTTGTAACAGTTGGCTTAAAATTATTGCTAGGGAAATTAAATTTTGCTACCTGTCGATCTTAAGAAACATTGCAGATGTAAGTAATTAAAATTTAAACCTTTTAGAACAATATTAAGTTTATAATATAAATATCTTCTATTTTATTTGGTTTGCAGCTTCTTGGACCTAGTGCAAACCACTTTTGTGGCATAAAGGTAATTTGCATATTT
The DNA here is from genome assembly GCA_019359885.1 of Listronotus oregonensis. Lineage (NCBI taxonomy): Eukaryota > Metazoa > Arthropoda > Insecta > Coleoptera > Curculionidae > Listronotus > Listronotus oregonensis. The sequence continues at coordinate 3,632 of JAHBCN010008490.1, read as the reverse complement.
TATTTGGAAACCTTGGCCTAATTTTTGCTTTTGTTGCTTAAAACCATATAATTTATAAATTGTTTTGTAATTTTTGAGGTATGGATTTGTGTAGTAATTGAAAAAAATATCGAGGCGCACGCTATTGCACTAGCCAAGTTCCGACCTACCACGAATGTGTGTATTTTACATAAAATATTTCAGCTTATTTTCTTCCTGTCATACCTTCAGTCTTACTCCACATTGGAGAATGAAATTTGGTTTGTATATTCACATAGGTATTTTAATTACCTGTGAATAAATTTAAAAAAATATGTTTAGTAATCTCTGATATATTTGATTTTAAAATTACCCATTTTACTGATATATACTGACTCATTGACTCATCAAAATTGAATTGAATCAAATGAAACGGAGCCGTAATACTGTATATTTTGGGGAGTATTTTAGAATTTTGCATTCTGATTAAACCTAAGTTTCGAAGTCAAAATTTTCTGAGAATTTAAAATTTGGCTAGGATTTTATTTACTTAACAACGAAAACTCCTACATTTACCTATAATAGTCTAAACCACGCACGAATTAAGGGACATTACCATGAGCATTTTTTGCATTTCATATTCAGGTTTAGGTTCTATCCACAGAGCAAGGTATACTAAGAAAAACAACAAGCATGGGACCCCTTCAGGTTTTTTATTTATTGAACTAAGAAAAAAGAGAAAATATCTCACCTAAACCACTTTTGTAAAAAGGCCAAAGTTCTATCCGAAAATCTCGGCCTCATAAAGTACTGAGGTCGAAAATTAGTTAAAGTTCTGTCCACAATTGTGTCCCATTTTTTTATGACTTGGCAAGTTTTTTACTGATTTTTCTGTAGTGAAAAAAATTGTCCCGATTAATAACAAAGATTTATTATCACGAACAGAATAAACTTGCCAAGTCAAAAAAAACTTAATCTTATTATAGATCTCGGTACTTTAAGAGGCCGAGATTTTTGGAATAGGAACTTGGCCCTTATTTAACCAAAGTAGTTTTGGTGAGATTTTCTTTACATTTTGTCCTTAAGAGTGGGTTTTATTATGTATCAAGAGTAGAGTGTTAGGACAGTTCAGTCATTTTAAATTAGTAATCCACAATTTTTTAGTACAAAAGCCACAATGCCGTTTTCTACATACGTCATATTCATGGTAAATACCTCACCACTTCTTCCCTGTTTATTTTAGGCGTGCCAGTAATTTTTATTTGGAAAACTGGTCATTTATTAATCAAATAAAAATCCATATTTTTTTTATAAATTTGGTATATTACCATGGCTATACTACCGAACGATCTCTTCTTTAATTTTCTTGTAACTCTGTAAAAATATTTCTGATGCCATAAGAAACAAAGCGCAATGTGTGATTTTTGGCGAAGTGTCAAAATGGTAATTTTTTAAATTTTTTCTTGCAAACTGAAAAAAAAAATCTTAAATATGTTTTATAGTTTTGTGATGGGTTCATGTTTAGTTTGTTTTTGGGATACTGTTTCCACTTTTTGGAAAAGGACCTCTTGGTCCGGGTCCGGGGTCGGACTGACCTGTCCAGCCCTATTGACCCCTATGATCTTGCAGATCGCCTGCAACAAAAAGAAGAAAATCCCCTAAAATCCCAAAAACATAAAACTAGTCTAGTTACGGTAGGAAGTCGGCCACCGTTGTCAGCAGAAACTAAAAACAAAAAATTAAACTAAATTTTAAAAACTTAATAACGTTTTGTCATAGTGAACTATTATTGGACTGTTGTATGTATAGTATTCAAAAAGACCAGAATGGTGGTGGTATAATGTGTTAATTGAATTTTTACCTGAATTTACTCGCATCCAGCATAGTAACCATTAACCATGTATTATTTAAATTAACAGATATGATGTACCATCTGTTTTATTTAATAAAATTAATGCACTTTTCTTTATTTATTTTTTTGTAAAGTTTCTTTGCTAAAATGCTAGAAGCATTCCAGTTTATTATGTTTATTATCAAATGCCTGTTGACAGATTTTTGATTTGTGGAATTTGTTTCGAATATATTTCTATGTCATGGTTTGGCTAGTGGTCTGGAAGTTTCACCTATATAAAATTTATTACATTAAAGGAATCTTATAAATGACATTTTTTGTGTTTTCGTTTATAAATTCAATGAATAGGTAATAAATTTAATATTCGCACTATCTTTAAAACACAAAACACCATTAGATCCCAAGTAATAAAACAAAACCATACCATATAAACCAAAACACAAAAAATGTCATTTATAAGATCCCTTGGAATGTAATAAATTTTATATAGGTGAAACTTCCAGACCATTAGCCAAACGCATAAAAAAACATAAAACATATATTCGAAACACAGAATTCCACAAATCAAAAATTTGTCAAAACGCATTTGATAATTACCACATAATAAACTGGAATTCTTCTAGCATTTTAGCAAAGGAAACTTGTTCAAAAAAACGTAAAATAAAGAAAAGTGCATTTATTTTATTTAATAAAGACAGATTGTAATCAATATCTGTTAATTTAAATAATACATGGTAACCTATGCTTGATGCTGAAGAAAATTCAGGTAAACTTAAAATAATCTAACACACCATACCGCCCAACTTTCTGGTCTTTTTGAATACTATACATACACCCGTCCAATAACCTAGTGTCACTTATGACAAAATGTCATTAAAAAGTAAAAGTCTTTAGACCAGAAATTTCTTAAAATTTAGTTTAATTTTTTTTTTGAATTTCTGCCTTGATAACAGTGGCCGACTTGCCACCGAAACGTAGACTAGTATTTGTGATTTTTTTGTTTTTTTGAGGTTTTTCCTCTTTTTGTTATGGCGATCTGGTTCATAGGGGGTCAATAGGGCTGGACAGGGTCAGCCCGTACCCGGACCGAACCAAGAAAGTCCCATTTTCCAAAAAAGGTAAGACGAGTATCCCAAATAAAACAAACTAAAAATTCTAAGTTGTGCTTTCTTTTTTTTAATTTTTCTAAAATACCTAATGTCATGTAATGTTAACGGAGATGTAAACGACTGACTTTTTGCACTTTTTTCAGGAAAATTGTGAAACGACTTATTTTTTTGTCCTTTTTTGGGGAAATTGTAAGGATTTAAATTAAAAAAGGGAACGATGACTGACCGAAGTGAAAATGGAGGGGGGTGGGGCTTAAATCAAACCACCACCGTACAAAAAAAAACCCAAAAAGAAAATTTATCAGAAAATATTGTTTTTGAAACTAAATGGAATGTAGGCATTATAAAAAAAAATTTAAAAGCGAAAAAAAAGAAAGAAGGCAATTAAAAAAATAAAAAAAAAAAATAAAAATTTTGGTAAATAAAAATTGGGTATTTTTCCAAAATTTAGAGTTAATCCCAATTTCGACCCAAGCCGTTGGCCCTCGAGATGGGCAACCCAAGGTCGGGCATCCAGCTTTGGCGGAAACATGATGGGAGTCTCGACATTGCTTTAGTTAAATTATCCGCCTGGGACCTAGTGTCGGAAAAGTCCGCAAACCAAGTGTTGCCTTCAGCCACACTACCTCGATTTTTATTTATTTTATTTTTTTTTTTTAATTCCTTCTCTTGTTTTATTTCTATTGCCTTTTTAAATTTAATTTTTTTTTACG
>JAHBCN010008489.1:0-38537 GCA_019359885.1 Listronotus oregonensis | reverse complement strand
AAAACCCCTTAATTCTGATTTTTTAATAATTTTAAAATAAAATATAACTGGAAAATAATTTGTCTATAATGAAAGTCAAAAAAGTAGTGTCACTACTGTGCTATGATCCAAAGTCCTTTTTTAAAAGTCATTATTTTTTTAAATTTTTAAAACCCCCAGAAACTATAAAAACATGCATATAACGCTTGTTGATAACAATAGTGGAAAACTTTAACAAGTCCTTTTTTAAAAAGACCCCAATTTGTGTGAAAATTTCCCCCTTTTTAAAGCAAAACCAAAAGTATTTTTTTGGGAGCGAAAAAAAGTTAAGTTTAGGGTGTCAAATAAAAAAGGACCCCGGTGTTTCGGAAGGTTTTATCGCATAGCGTTGGGAAAAATTTTTTTGAAAGGGGCCCAAGAGAAATAGCTGGAAATTTTTTTTATGTTTCTAAAACTCCCCGCATATGGCGCAACCGCAACGGTTATTAAAACTTTTTTTTCCCCAAAATTAGTTAGTTTTATTTAAATTTTATTCACATCAGCAAAAACTAAACAAATTTCTCATCAGTTTGGTTCAGGATTTTTTGTCGTATTTATAATGGGGAAATATAAAAAATAAAACCAAATACTCTATCCCCCACATCTTTTATCGAAATAAGTGGTACTCGTTTAAAGAAAATTTAAACCCTTTTAAATGTCACCCTTTTTCGCTATGGGCAGTTTTAGTTCATCAACTGGGGGGCGTTGTTTAAGGAAAACTGGGTTTTTTTTAAGTTTTTTTCGAAAGTTAAATACGAAAAAGGCTAAGTGGAAAAAATCCCTTTATTTTTAAAAAAGGTTTCGATATTCTTTCGTTTTCGAGTTATTTAAAGAAACCCTTTTTTTCATAATAAATAATATTGTTCCGTAACACCCCATATAAAAATAGGATCCTTTTTTCCCTTTTTTATTGGGGGTTCATAAACATTTTTATGGTAACAACAATTTAACGTCCTATTTATAACTGTTTTAAACCCTTTTAACGTCTGGCAACTTCTCTCCTTTTAAAGTCAGAAATAAACCGGGAATTCCTTCCCTTTTTGTAATATGGAAAAAAATGGAAGAGTCTAGAATTATGGAAAAAATTTTTTACTACAGGATACAAGAAAAATGTAAATGGATGTCTTCCCCCTCAGGGTAATCCCCAATGGCCGTCAAGAAGGGAAAAAAAATTTAAAGGAATTTTTTTTCAAAAAAATTATTAACCTAAATACAATATTTCTACATTTCTATTAACTGAACAGATATGTTTAAAGTTTTAACAATATTGACTACTAATCAAAACAGTCTTTGTGACAGAGTAAAAAAATAATTACTGTAAAGTAAAAAAATACTGAAAACTATTTTAAAGTTTGTATTGTATCCAAAGGAGAAACAGAATGAACAACCGAAAACATAAAAAGGGCGTGATTGAGGTTTTTATTAATTCTCATTAAAATATTAGTCAAGTATGCTTTGAAAAAAAAACAAAAATTTGGAAAAAGACTGACTTATTTAGTTGACAGTTGTCAGTTTCACTCCAATTTTAAATAAATAACCTGCTAGCATGTTAAAATTTAATTAATTTATTTATTTAGAAAACTAAAGGCAAAATTAATTTAATAACAACTTTTACTTAAATAATTAATTCTTTAATCTTTTAATTTAAATTGTTTTTAAAATCAAAAATTTTCCTTTCCCTATCAAATAAAATCTTTTAATTTTTTTAAACAATTTTTTTAAATGTTTTAAAGTTTTTAGTTGTTAAAAATTTTAAATATAAACACCACAATAAAAATTATACGGCTGTATTTAACTTCCTCGACAAAATCTCGCAAAACCGATTTTTCCCTAAACGACGCCATCTAGTTGGTGTTTAAAAAAGGGAAAAGCCTTTAAATTTTTTCTTTCAAACCCACTTGAACTTTCGAAAAAAGATGTGGAAGCAGAGCTATTTAAAAGTTGCATTATTTATCATCTTTCCCCCCCTTGTTATTGGAAATCGACAAAAGCCCTTGACCAAACTGATGCAGAACGGTTACAGTTTTGCTGATGTTTCAAAATTGTATCTAATATTAGCTAATTTTGGAGAAAAAAAATGGGTTTTTTTAATTTACCGTTGCGGTTGCGTCATCTCGCGGTAGTTTTAGATATTTGAAAATAGTTTCCACCTCTTTTCTTGGCCATTATACTGAAAATATTTTTCCCTAACGCTGTGGGTAAAATAGCTTCCGAGATACACCCCGCGCCCTTTTCTTATTTGGACACGCCCCCTTCACACTTAAGAAAGAATTAATTCAGATACCATTTGGTGATTTTAAACCCCAAAAAATTGATTTTGTGAAGATTTGTCACTATAATTCTCAAGTGTTATCTAAATTTATTGGAAGAATTAGCTTTTTTAAGACTTATGAGCCTTTGCACAATTAAATAGTGCAGTTTAAAAAAAAATAAGGTAAAATTTTTCTTGTGGACAGGGTGCTGATCACAAATCTAAAATCTTTTTTTTTAAAGGGAAACCCTATTTTGAGTTATGAGACCCCCCAATAAACTAACCTCAAAATTTTTCCTTCTTAAAACTGAATATCTCAAATGGAACCATTTACTGATTAGGCACTTACAAAAATAAATACACTAAAATTTAAAAATTTTTTAATGTTATTTTTAGTAAAAATGGGGTGGGAATTGAATCATTTAAAGCCACAAAGCACCTGGACCTGATGGGATAATCCCACCTACTAAACAGGAAAGCAAACCCTATTTCCCTAGTGCTTTGCAAACTTTTACGTGAAAACCTAGCTACGAGCTATTTGCCCAATGCAGGAAGGACTAAAATGGTCTTCTTTCCAAAGCCGGGTAAGGACTGCTCCCAGGCAAAGGGACTTAGACCAATTACATTGTCGTCTTTATGATAAAAACAATGGAAAAACTGATCGACAGGTATGTCGGGAAAACTTTTTACAGAGGGCCACCCACAAAACCAACATGCCTATCAGTCGAAAATATCCGAATCTGCTCATCATCAACTGTTGACCAGATTAGAACTCGCACTGAAAAAAGGGAAATCCCTTTGGGCATTTCTTGACATTGGGGGACGTCGAACCTCCTTCAACCAATGGCCGGGCTCTTGCCAGACATAATGTTAACGACAATATTTGTAGGGGGTAAACAACATGTTACTTGGCGACGCCCCAAGCAACGTTATTCAGCAAACAATGGAGGTGTCAGTGGTCAAAGGATGCCCACAGGGAGGTTCTACCCCCCACTACTGTGGGATAGGGGGACGAACTCCGGGTGGAACTGAAAAATTGGGCCCAATACCCGGGGGTTTCGGATGACATCTATACTTGTCGGGGAAGCATAACAAAACAACCTGGGAGTTTTGCAAAGGGCACTGAAAATTTTGGGAGGATGGCAACGGAAAAACCCCTTTTAACCCGGGAAAAACTCCCTAATACCCTTCACTAGACGAAGGACGCGGGATGATTTAATATCCCCTCACTTTTTGGTACCAAAATGGCATGTCCAGGAGGGAAAGTATTTTGGATTAACTCTGGTTCTAAGCTAACCGGGAACCACATATGCAGAATGTGATTAAAAGGAAAAATGGCTCAATGGCTCCCAAAAAGAGCTGTGGGAAGAAGGGGGGATTTCAGCCCATAGTGCACTGGTTGTACACTGCTTTGGGAAGACCCATGATAACCTACGGGTTTAACTATCGGGGACCAAAAAAAAAAAGAAAGAGAGCTGAGGGTCCAACAGGCTAAATGTAACGGGGTTCGGGCCTCCCTGGCAACCCAGAATAACGGCGTATAAAAAATATTTAGGAGCAGGATTGCCAAAAAAGGTAAAATAACCGAAACGTTCCCGGGCGGTAAAACGAAAACCCGGCAGTTCAATTTTTTTGGATACCGATGGATCCCAAGACTGACAATGGAGCCGGGCGCAGGAATACATGGTATTACCCCAGGTTTAATGCTTATGCTTCCCTGGGGGAAAAATGCCACTATTTTCCCGGCAGAAATATATGCCATTGAACTTTGTCTCAGAGAACTTGAGGAGGGGATATAAGGGCAGGGACATTACTGTCTTCCCCGATAGTCAAGCGGCATAAAAGCTTTGGCATCCCAACAAGTCAACTCAAGGTTGGTTTGGGAAATGTCTGCAATCCTCCTAAACCTGGCTAAACACAACAGAGTTACACTTTCCTGGGTGCCAGGACACAGGGGAAAAACAGGGCAATGAAAAAGCAGACTCCCCGGCCAGGCAGGCTCCGCAGCAACGGGGGCCTAACCTGTTTTGAAATACCAAAAACCTCGGTTCGTTTACATGACTGTGGGTTCAAACATAACATCATATACTGGAACCACATTCCAAGGCAAATCACAGTAAATCAATGTTGACTCACCATCGAAAGCGTTGACAAGTGAATTACTAAAAAAAAGTCAGATTAGAATAGGACAGGATTAATAACCGGACACTGCACCCCAAGAAAACATATGCACACTATGGGCATCTATAGAAAGAACCCCTTTACAGACTATGTGAGAAGAGGAAGGACAGCCTCCCTCAAAGAGTGCCCTGCCCTTTCATACTGGAGAACAAATCAAAACCTCATAGTGACACCAACCACCGGGGCTGGAGACCCGAAAGAACAGTAAAAAAGGGTACAACACCTGTCAAGGTGTCAAACCTTTTTAAATGAAACAAATACACAAGAGATAAAAAGCCCTGTAGGCTGCAGTGTCAGGCGGACAAAACCTCAACTTGTGTATTTTTTTCATCAATCAATCAATCAATCAAAAAAAAAAGTTCTAATGAATCCAGTTTTCCTCACATTGTTGGTATATGTGGTATAAATGGTTGCCTAATTCATAATTAATTAAAAGTTGACGAACTAAAATTTTTTGGAATTTTTGAGTTATGGGGTTCTGAAAACACTAAAAATAAAAAAATTTTTTAAAATTTTCCCCTTAAATTTTTTCAAGGGGGGAATACAAAATTGGTCCACATTTTAACTCATATTAATCAAATACACTAAAATTTACAGAATTTTAAGGCCTATTTTTAAAGTTTTAACTGAAAATTTTAGTGTTTTTGATTAATACTCAGAAAATATGTAAGTGCCCAAATTTGTGTATGCCCCCACTTGATAGCAATCAGTTTCAAGGAGAAATTTTAGAAAATATTGTTCATTTTAAGGTTGTTTACTTGGGGACCTCATCCAAAATTCAGAGGTTGCCAAAAAAATGATTTTAGATTCGCCCCCCAAAAATAAAGCAAGACATTATTAAAATCGATGGGGTTCCAATAAGTTAAATTTTCCCCAAAACAGCTTTTCCCTTTCCCTTTTACAGTTTATAATTTTCCAAATATAAAAAATATAGCTTACAAATTAAACTTCATTTTAACCCTTAGCCTAATTCTGTGTTTATTTTGGATACCACCCATTGAATGGATTAATCAATATTTAGAGCAAAAGTATCATAAAAGTAAATTGTGAAACTAACTTCAATAAATAAGTAATAAAGAAAAAATACAATAATGACTAAAAGCTTAAAGGACTGCTTTTATTTCTGTATCATTGCACAAATGAATACTAAAAACATTCAATGATTTAAAATTAACTATCTATATATATAATTTGCTAATCTAGTGTATATATATATAATATATATATATATATATATATATATATATATATATATATATATATATATATATATATTATATATATATATATATATATATATATAAATATATATATATATATATATATATATATATATATATATATATATATATATATATATATATATATATATATATATAAAAAATAATTTGCTAATGGGGATATATTTATTTTTGTAGATGGGGTATATATTTATGTGTCTGTCCACGTGATTTAAAGTTATGGCTTGAGCTAAAATCTTTAATTTGGCACAGTGGTAGTCTTTGGGCAGTGGCTAGTACCTAACGAAGCAAGTTTTTTTGAATTTCGCCCCTGGAACAAAACTAGGAGCAAAAAGTGTTTTCTTACCGTTAACCTCGGAAGGCGTCTTACGGAGACAAGGTACAATATTGTCTCTCGCCTGGCGGAGACGGGTTTTTTATCTAGTGGGATATATTTATATGTAGGTAGGTATATATATTTTTTTTTTCTGCCCCTGATTCTGAAGTTATGGTTTGAGCTAAAACATAAAATTTTGGCACAGTGGTAGTCTTTAGCGTGGCTAGAACCAAACGAACCCCGTTTTTGAATTTCGCCCCGGGACAAAAATAGGAGCAAAAAACTTTTTTTTTACCTTTCCCGTACGGAAGGCGTCTTACGGAGACAGAGGCTACTTAATATTGTCCCCGCCTGGGGGAGACGGTTTTTCATCTATCAATAAATAAATAACTTACATGGTTAAAGCAGATTATAACACATTAATGGTTTATTTTTGATACCAGTATTTCCAAAATATCTAGAGCTATTTTGTACGGGGGGCATATTGTTCATTATTTTTGTATACATATAGCACAGTGTTTAAAAAAATGCGAAATATTGCAAACCCTTCAAGGTACTGGAACACAGCAAAGCATTGCAACACACTGCAATATATTATGAGGCCCTGCAACGCATTGCAAGAGGGTTGATAAAATCATTAATTAAAAAAATAAATAAAAATCGATTATTTCTTTTTAATCATGATTTTTTTTTTCTCTATAAAAATTTAAGCTTTTAAAATATTATTTATTTTAAATATTTCTAACCTTTTTTTTGTTTTGTTAAGTATACAAATATTTTTAGGCGGGAAAAGTACAAAACGAAGCAAAACTGAGGGAGTTTCAAAGCAAATTTGTTTGCAAGTTTTTCCAAGTTTTCACCTTTTTCGAAAAATTGTATTAACTGAAAATTTCGCCTCCCCAGTATTGCAAGTTTGCGGTTTGTCAAAACTTGTAATAACTGGAGAAAACCCGGTTATTTTAGTTATGTAATTTTTTTTGGGGGTTAATCTATCAAAACATTTGGACACATGACCAGCCGGGGTAAAGGAATTTAGTATTTGGAAACATTTTATATAAAAAAAAGTGGTGGGCAAACTAGGTTGTAACAGTCTGAAAAAGGTGTAGTAAAAATTCAACGTTAGGGGACAAACTAAAAGTAAGGGGGAAACCCCAAAAGTGAAACTAGAGATGTCAACAGGGCCTGAGTCTTCATGGTGATTGTCAGTCACACCCTGGAACTAGCAGGGGGAAGAACACCCCCCTGCGGACACCCCTGGGGGCCCTAAATCTGATCATCCCCCCCTGCTTTGGGTGGTTATGTTTCTTTTTTCTAACATGGCCCTGATCCATACATATGACCAGTCCCTCTAGAAGTGACCCTTTATACGGGGGAGTCAGGTAACAAATTTTTAAAAAAGCTCCTTAAATATCTAGAAATGCAGCCCCCAATACCCCTTTTGTTAGGCAGCGGCGATGTTTCCACCAGGTTGTTGAGGGTTTTTAATTCTGGGGGTTTTTGGGCTAGTCGGTATGTAATTCCACCAGGCTAGGTCAAAAAAGTCTTATTAGAAAGGGTAGCATCACTTCCAGACCGACTTGTAACAGTCCCGGAAAGATGCCATCTTTCCCGGCGTTTTATAGGGGAATGAGCCCACTGCCCGACCTTTTAAATATCTTGTTAAAAGTCACCAGTCGCTCTTCTGAGGCCGTTTTAATCCGCTAGCAGGAGTTTTTCTGGCTGCCTATCTATATTATACTTCCTAAGTGAATTTTGCTAGAAGCCCCAACGTCTTTTCTAGATTCGAAAGGAGCCGTCTGGTCTTTCCAGCGATCCCCCCCGCCGGTTCTCTAGAAAATCCTATGAATTCTAGTGCTGCTCGGTATGCTCGATATACCTTCACAGAAGTTTTCCCCAGGATTCTTTTTGTTTTCCTGATTTGTTGTTGTAGTGGGTTAGGGCGGTTTTATATGCCTCCCATTCCCCCCTACTTTTGCCCGTTTGAATAGTCTACGGACTTTTTTCTTAGCGCATTCAGGTTTTTGTTCCCCAGGGAGTGTTTCTATTGTCTTCTTTCCTTTTAAGGGACGTTTTGGATAAGAGGGAATAATTGCTTTCAACTTTCCGCACCCCCTCTATCTGATCGCGATTTTTTTGGGTAAGACAGGACTGGAGGGGGTTTTTCTAGGGATGATTTCGCCCCTATCAAGCCTCCTTGAGTCTCTTTTATCACAGGTCTGGGCCCCGTTTCGAGATCAAACCGAATGTCTGTCGAACAAGATGGTTCGGAAGATACCTTCCAATTAGAAATTTCATTAATTTTAATTAAAATACATTTATAAACACCGATGGATTTTAAAGAAAAAAAATATATAAAATATCCAATACTAGCTGAAGAAAAGAGAGATGCTCTACATATTGTTTCTAAATATTTTAGACAAGGGTTTTACCATTACTAAAATTGGAAGCTAAGTCCGACCTTTTTCCAAAACTCTGTTTTCAAGGGAAAAAATCAAAAAAGTAACAGCAATACAGTGGGATTTTCAAGAAGATGTTTCAAAATTCACAAATGCTCCTATAGTGAGTTCTGTTTTGTGTGCCTATGCATCGTCTGCAAAATCAAAGGATGTTTTCTACTTATGGAGTCGTACATTCAGATATAAAACAATTGGCAGTGACAAACAGCTAAACTAGCATTTTTTTGTAACATTATAACACTTGGTTTTTTTTAACATTTTATATTTTGTTTTATTTAATTTTTTGTATTTGGGTTTTTTTTTTTTACAATTTTTTTTAATTTTTAAAAATTTTATCTTCATAATAACCAGTGTTCTTTTCGATTATTATAATAAAATAATAAACAATAATGTGGAGGCAAGTAAACTCAATAAACAAAAATATTCAGTTCTCTTTATGGACATAAACAAACCTTCGACATGTTTGGTACCACGGCCTGTTATACTAACTATACCTTGCCCAAATTTTTCTAAACAACTAATCCATCTCATTAATAAATTACTCAGCAACCGTACCTAAAAGGGCCCGCTAATACAACTTTATAGTCGAGTTGCATGCTTGTGCGATTTTTTTGAGACCAAACAGTTTAGTCGCCGAAGGTGCGCATACAGTCAACAGTCGCTATCGTTTTGTACTTGTTTGAATAGCCGCAGCACACTTTCAGTTGAGCGTATGCGCCCCCAATACATGGCAATATTCATTGAACCGTCGCGATAGTTGCGCATGATTAATCAAAAAGGGGATCGATGTGGTTTTTCGACTATTTGTCGAACAACTATCTATTTGTAATATGCGCACCCATATACATTTCCCTATACTTTAAACGTGCGACTAAACAGTTGCTCATAAAATTTGATGTATGCGGCCCCAAAGTAAAAGTGAATGTCAGTATATCAGAAGAATTCACACCTGGGCAAGGCCCCAAGGGGCCCCCCTGTCACCATTTTATATAACAAAACTGTTCTGATATCTACAATCACCAGTTCAGGTCCAAAAATTTTTTTCCAGTGGGTTTTGTACTACAATTTGCAGACGATACAGCTCTAGTCTTTCATGGCAAAACTGTAAAACAAAGTAAAAAATTTACAAACTTTCAAATAACACTGTTCAGTGGTTTAACAACGGAGACTTAAGCCAAATCCGACTAAGTCACAGTATGTCATATTTAATCATACTCCTGACCAAACTCACCATCACTTTCAATGTATCAACATCGCCTGCAGCCCTCATCTACGCCAAAATTGGGGATGTTTAAGACAATAAACTTAACTTGAATGCCCACTCAGCTGCAGTTAAAAAATCCACAATAAGTAGAGCTAAACATTTTTCGTTGCTTACCTACAAATCACAAGGCATAAGTAGAGATACAGCTAAAAAAATCTACCAATTAATTTACAGAAAAAATTTTTAAATTTGGACATCCCCTATACTTTTGCAAACAACCAGCCGAAAATTTTAAGGCCCCCGAGACAAAGCCTGAGAAAATACCAAGATTCGTCATAAAAAACTTCAAATACAATTTTTTTTGGCTTAAATATAGCTCGAAAAGTACAAAATTAGCAACAGTTTCGCTGCAAATGAAAAAAACATCAACCTACTCCCCTTTGCCGAACACAATCCAGATGCCCCCCGGGTGAAAGACATCCTCAATCCCCCCCGGGGGAAAACTAAAGACCAGGGACATTTAATAATTTTTTTTCTTTTAAAATTTTGATTGTTTGTTAATATCAAATGTGTGTATTTTTTTTTATCAATTTTTTTGAAATTTTAATAGTAAAAAAGGAAAGTAAAGTCTATTTTTTTTAATTACAAAGGGGGAAAGGGCCCCGCGGTCGCTAGCCTTTTGAATTATTATTTTTGTATATTATAGTAATTCAATAAAGAAGGTTAGGTAAGTTTTAATTAAAAAAAACCACAAAAATTTTGGGGTTTTTTTTTGTAAGAACAAATTGGGATTCGGGTACGAACCGAAAACCCCGAACACACCGTAATAGTGCCCTGAAATTTGGTTTTTTTTTTTTTTTATGGGGTTTTACTAATATCCTTTTTTCCCCTTAGGTGATCTTAGATATAATAAAAAAAAAAAAGTTTATTAAATAAATAAAAACATTTTAAACCCCCAGGGGGGGCTCGGACCCTCCCATCAGAAACAATTTTACGCGGCAACAAATACGGGGAAATGGTTGGTGCTGTAGACAAAACAAAATTAACAAAAAAACCCAAAAAATGAAAGAGCTAAACCCAAAAAAAAACTATGTTTACAAAGTAACTGATAAGGGCCCATTTATCTTTATATTGAAGCAACAAAAAAGGGGGTTTTAATATTGGAAGGTACAATCTTTAAAAAAAATTGAAAGGGGAAATTCTTTATTTAAAACTTACCTATAAAAAAAAAATTTATAAAAAGGGAAAAAAAATCGAATTTCTGTGGTTTTTTACCAACTGTGAATCGGCGAATAATCTTAAAAGTAAAGGGGTTAAAAAAGAGGGGGGGATATAAAGTGTAATTCCGATAATTATGTTTGTTTGTGTAACTCGGGGTTTTCAATAATTCTTTTAAAAAATTTAAAATTTTTTTTTAAAAAAAAAAACCTACTTTTTCAATTGGACCCCCTTCGCGCCCCAAAAAAAAAATGAGAAGTACCATTCGTTCGGGGGTTTTGACAGGGGAAGTCGTTAATTTAAAAATTTCCAAATTTCGCAATTATTTTCGCTAATTTAATTTCGCACATGTAAGACTTTTTAAAATAAAAATAGTGCCGTTGTTGGACTCGATGGTGACAAAATACAGGGATCCCTGAAGCTAAAAAAACTTCCCCGAGCTGAAAGACTACAAATCTAGGAAAAAGGGGCCGCCATTATTTTTTTATTTATGTATGGTTCGCTTTATTTTTTGATTTAAATTAATATTAATAACACGTTTACAGTCCCGTGTTATCGAAGGAAACTAATAGATTCAAATTTTTTTAAAAATTTACAAACATTTTTGACCTTTTTCCGGATTTTACTAAAAAAAATTTAAAAAAAAAATTTTCAAAATTAAATTTTTTTTTCCCAAAAAATTTTTCGCCATATTTAAATTAAATTCCCCCGCTGCTACCCCCTTATAAACAGTGATCGATACGCCCTTTTTATTTTTTCCCCCGATCGTTTTCCCCCATAAGCCAATAAAGGGGCAGGGAAAATTTTGCTGATTTTGCCGGGGGACTGTTAAAATTATAGTTGTTTAATTTTTATTTTTTAATTTTTTAAAAAATTTTTGTAATATTAAAATAAAATCGTTATTTTTTTTTACAGTCCCCAAAAATGGTGTTTTTTTTAATTTATTGGTTTACAGGCGTGATATAAGTTTGTTTAAAAAATTGGAAAAAGCAAAAAAAAAATTATTGCTTTTTTTAAATAAATATTCACAAAAAAAAAACCCTTTTTTCTCAAGTTGTTTACATTTTGGGGATAACA
Organism: Listronotus oregonensis; assembly: GCA_019359885.1. Lineage (NCBI taxonomy): Eukaryota > Metazoa > Arthropoda > Insecta > Coleoptera > Curculionidae > Listronotus > Listronotus oregonensis. The sequence continues at coordinate 26,575 of JAHBCN010008489.1, read as the reverse complement.
GGTGGGAAAAATTTTGTTTTTTTTTAAAGTTAAATTTTTTAATAATTTAGAAATAAAAACAATATCATTGATTTAATAATAAATAATTTTTTAAAAATAAAATTAATTTTATATTTTCCCCCATCAATAATTTTAATTTTTTTTAAAAATTTCATATTTTAATTAAAAAGTTTTACAAAATAAAATTTTTTTTTAAAAAATTTTAAAAATGAGTGATATTAAAGCATTGTCGCAAAAGAAAAGTTTTTGTAAATCGAATTTCGAAACTTATGTAGCAGTTCCAAAAAACTAAAGCCGACCCCAAGTAAAGGGGTTGTTTATTTCAGTCAAAGTTTGAAAGATTAGATGAATTTTATGATGATTTTAAAAGCATTCACAATGATATAATAGGACTTGTCGAATCAGATGAATTTTTTTCCACTCATGATGCTATTAGAAAAGACACTGATGAATTTTATTTTCAAAAAAAAAAAATTTTTTTTAAATTTTTTTTCCCCAATTCTAATAATAAAAATTAATTTTGTTTCAATTCAAAATAATAGCCAACCTGATGTTAAGTTACCTGGGGACAATTCCTTTTTGATGGTTTTTTAAAAAATTGGCCTTTTTTTATGATATGTATTTGTCCTTGTACATAATAATTCAACCCCTTAAAAAATTAAAAAAATTTCAATACTTAATCCCCTTCCCCAAAAAAAATGGACCATTAATTTAAAAATTTAAATCTTTCCCCTACAACAGAATCTAATTATGACATAGCCTTTCAAACTTTAAAAGATCGTTAAAAAAATTTAAAAGAATTTTAGCCTCAACATATTGGGGCGTTAAATAGCGCCCCTTTTTTTAAAGATAAATATTGCTAAGGATTTACGAACCCTTTTTTATATTTTTTTTAAGGGGGAAAATGTTGTTGCTTAAAAAATTTTTTAAATTTTCCGACAGCCCCAATGGTGTTTTTTTTTTTTTAATATGCTGCTTCAAAGGAACTCGGCCAAAAAAAACAGCATTTGAGATAGAGCATAGCAAGTTGAGTTCCCCAACATCCAAAAAAACCCTGACTGATTTTCTTGAAAATCAATGAAGACATTAGAATCTTTTAAAAGAATATACCATCACAAAAGTCATCCCCAAAAATTTTTTTTCCAATAATCAACAAATTTGGGGAAAAGAAAAAATTTCCCACATTCTAACAAAAAAAATCACGCTTCCCAAATTTTTTTATGGCAAATATTCCCCTAGAAACCCCCGATTAATCCAACCTTTTCACCAAATTTTTTTCAAATAACTCTAGTTCTAACCTAAATCCCCCAATCTTTATTTGCAAATGCTTCAAATTCAGCTCGAACTCACCCAGCTCACTCTAATAATAAAAAAATATATATTCAAGAAATACTTCTGTCCCTGTAAACAATTCGTCTCCCTATAAATGCCGATTATGTAATCAAATAGCCATAATTTGTCGCAATGTTTTTATTTTTAAAAAAAAATTTCCTTGGGGAGCGTTTTGCATATAAAAAACAAAACAATGCTTGTGTAAATTGCCCCCCTTATCTCACAAACTTAAAATTGTCCTTCAACATTCAATTGCCGTATCTGTAGCTTACGTATCACACCTTGTTGCATCTTCAACAAAATATCAATTTTATCTGAAAAAAAAATTAAAATAAAAATTTTTTAAAAAATAATAACCCCCTTTTCCCCCAAAACACTAATTGCACCCTGTATCTGAAAATCAAATTGTAAACTGTGGATGTACTGCCTCTTCTTCTGTAACTCCTCAAAGCACAGTGCTTCTTTCTACTACTAAAGTCCAAATTCTCGATTCTAGAGGCAATTTTCAAGTAATTCGTGGTACCTGATTCAGCCAGTCAAGCAAACTTTATCACTCAAGCTTTTTAAACCGGTTGGGGGCTTACCAGAAAACAATGGAATGTGCCCATAATCGGTGTAAATAAATCATCATCTCCCCCTAATGGTATATCTAATTGCACAATAAGACCTGTTGGAAAACAGACCCCCCTTTTTTTTAAATTTTTATGAATTTTTTTTGGGAAAAAAATATGCTAAAAACATCCCCTAATTAAAATTAACAGTGCTGGCTGGAATCATTTTCCAATTTTTAAAAATTGCTGATGAACATTTTCATACCCTGCCCGGGTTTATATGTTCCCAGGTGCGGGGGTTTATTCTCTTTTTAGGTCAGGTCAAAAACCGGGGGAGCCAGGGCAACCGACTTTTGAAACTTTTTTTTGGTTGGGTGCTTTTAGGAAAAACTGACAATAAAAATTTCCCTTTTCTCCAATAAATTCATATTTTACCTCCTTTGAATCAACACTTAACCAAAATATTTGCAAATTTTGGGAGCTAGAATTTTGGGGTTCTAAATTGCATCTCTCACCTGATGATAAGAAGTGGGAAAAAAATATTTCAAAATACTGTAACCGAAATAATTCTGGTCGTTTTATTGTTTCGCCCCCTTTTTCCCCCACCGAGCCTGATCTCAGATACATACCTGTAGCATCAGATGCTTTCACCCCCTAGAATCTCGTCTATTAAAAAAAACCCCACATTATATTTTAATTTCTCAGATTTTATAAAAAAATATCTCAAAATGGTCATATAGTCCCATTTGGGGCCCGATGAGTCAAAAAAATTTTTCAATTATTTTCCCCCCCCCCTGCGTGGTCAGACCCGAAAAAATCAACTACCAAGGTACGCGTAGTTTTTAATGCCTCTTGTAAAGGATCCAAAAAGGTTTAATCTAAAAAAATACCCCTTTCCTGGGGGCCCAAAAATTCAACCAGACATAAAAAAATATTTTTTAAATTTCGCTTTCATCCCCCCGTATTTTTGGCCGATATAAAACAAAAATATCTTCAAATACTTCCTCCAAATCATAAAATTACCAAAGAATTTTATGGGGGTTTTGATCCCAAAAACCACTTCAGGAGTATCGTTTGAATTCAATTACCTTTTTGGGGTAACTTCAAACCCTTTTCTTGCAATACGTACAATTCAACACTTAGCTTCAATGGAAGTAAAAAAATTTCCTGAGGCCTGCCAAATTCTTCTTAATGACATATTTGTTGACGATATCTGCGCAGGCGCTCCTTCTCTAGATTGCCTTATCCTTAAAAAAAGGTCTTATTACAATTTTAAAATCTGCGGGTTTTTTAGCTCGGGGAAAAGGGCCAGTAACCATCCGAAACTTCAAAACATTTTTTTTGCAAGATGAATGTCAAATACCTATCCCCCTTTGAAAAGGGGGAAAACCTTTTTTCTTTTAAAAGGTTTTTTGGGCCACAGTGGGACCCCCGTTTCTGACTATATGTTTTTTGTTTTTTCATCCCTCAGATAAACCTTTTCAAAACGAAATATTTTATCTGATACCCCAATATTCGACCCTTTTTGGTTTTTTATCACCAGTATCTTTTTTTGCTAAACATTTAATGAAAAAAATCTGGATTTCCAAAATAAGATTGGGACGACCAACCTGAGCAAAAATTTTTTGATATTGGGGCTTTTTAAAAAAGAACTGCCCTCTTTTTCACAAATTAAATTTCCAAGATATATATTTCCTAATAAAATTCCCCCCGGGCGAATTACATGGCTTTTCGGATGCCTCAGAGAGTGGCTACGAAAACCGGGGTATCGCTCGTTTTGGGGTAGTAACTAATAAAACCCAAAAACCCCCCCAATTTTAAAAAAAAACCGAGTTTCCCCCTTAAACTCAAAGTTTTCCCAAAGGGTTTGGGAAACCCGGGGCCACCCTTCTCGCAACCCTTTTGATTTTGTTATAAAAAAATTCTCCCCTTATTAGTATTGACCAAGTTTTCGCTTATTCTTTTCCCAAAAAAGTAGTATTACCCCGGATTCTAGTTCCCCCCATCGCGGGAAAAAAATTTTGTGGCCCCCCAATCAGCCATATTCAAGAAACTATTCCAAATGTTTCATGGCATCATGTTACCTCACAAAACAATCCCAGACTGTGCAAGTCGGGTTTAAACCCCCACACAACTATTAAATCATCCCCTCTGGTTTAGCGGCCCATTTTTGGCCCCCTTTTTTTTGTTCAGGGGAAAAAATTACCATTTTTTTCCACAAATTTTGGAATTTTACCCCATATCGATCAAGAAAAAAAAAACCCAAGAAAAAAATAGTCTTATCAACTCTTTAAAAAAACTTTTATCGATACCTTACTTTTTTTAAATTTCTTCTTCCTAAGATTAAAAAAAATTTTTCCTATTGTTCTAGGTTTATTCAAAAACTGTCGCAATACAAATTAAAAAACTTTCTGGACCAATATCCTCAATTGAATTAAAAAAAACATTAAATATTTTGTTTTTAAAAATCAAGAAGTTCAATTTTCAATTTTTAATTTCCCCAATTTTAAAAAAAAATGAGTTTTTTTCCTAAACCTTTTTAAACTCTCACCTTTTCTTGAAAAAACATGGTCTTGTCAGAGTGGGGGGGGGTTTTTTGGGATGCTAATATTTCTTTCGAAGCTAAACACCCACTTCTTTTACCCCCCCCATAGATTTTTCAGAGCTTATTATTGAGCATATTCATAAAAAAAAATTTCCCCCCCGGTTAAATACTGTTTTATATTTACCGCCAAAAATTTTTTTGGTTTTTGGGGGGTCGTGCTATTCAATCTGTCTTGTCAAAATTTCCGGTGTTTCCGCACGAAACCGAAAATTTTTACCCCAAAAAGGGCGAATTACCTTCGTTTCGCATATCTCAATTAAAAAATTTTTTTCCCCAACCCTAGATTAGCTGGCCCCATTAATATAACCATGGGCAAATACCGAGGGCCAAAGTATACAAATCTTATATTTGCATTTTTTTTTTGTTGCGCGACCAAGGCAATTCATATTGAGCTTGCTTCAGACTTATCATCTGATGTTTTCATAGCCGCATTTCGGCGATTTGTGGAGACGTGGTCGCTGTTCTAATATTTATAGCGATTGTGGCACTAATTTTGTTTGGGGGTAATACGCAATTAAAAGAATTGTTTAAAAAAAAGCAGCAGAAAATCTTCAAATTGTGTGGGCACAATCCCCCCCCCTTTTCCACAAAATTTTTAAGGTCTTAGCGAAGCTGCTGTAAAATCGGAAAAACACATTTATATCGAGTGATTGGGACCAAAAAAATTAACCACGAAGAATTAACCACTTTACTTTCGCAAATCGAAGCTCTATTAAATTCTCGGGGCCCAAACTGTACCAAAGCCCTTCCAAAGGGGCTCCCAAAATTTCCCCGGGCATTTCCTTACAATGGAACCCCCCTTCTTCTTGTCCCGGAAAATTAGATTTATCTCTTTAAAAATTTAAAACCTTTTGGGCAATTGATTCAGCGAATGAATTCAGATATTTGGAAACGTTGGAAGCACGAGTACCTCCCCAAACATTGCAACAACGTTCTAAATGGTTAACCTTCAACGAAAGTAGAATTAAATACATTGGTCCTTATTAAAAAAAAAAACTAAACCTCCGTTACATTGGTCCCCAGGCCGTATCGTAGAATTACATCCTGGGCCCCACGGGCATGTACGAGTGGTAACAGTAAAACACAACAACGATTATTCCCCCCTGTTGTCAAATTGTGTCCTTTACCAGTAAATTAAACGGGGCCAATATTTTTTTACGTCTTTTTTTTTCGTGGGGGAAAGTAATATTTAAAAATGTATTCTCTTATTATTTTTTTTTTTTTCTTTTTTAATCAAACTGGGGTTTAAATTTTTCCCCTTATTATTTTGTTTTATTTATTTTTTGGGTTATAAAACGTTCGTTTTTTGGGCGGAAAATGTTTGTGTTTTAATCTTAGTTTTCAATAATTCATTTAATAGTAAATTTCAAATTTCTTTTTTTTAAAACAAAAAAAACCTAACTTTCAATTGGGCACCCCCCCGGGGGGGGGCCCAAGAAAAAGAGAAGTACCACTTCGTTACGGGGGTTTGACGGGAAAAACGTTAATCTTAAAGTTCCAAATTTCGCAATTATTTTCGCTAATTTAATTTCGCACTGTAAGACATTTTTAAATCATAAAATTATAGTGCCGTTGTTGGACTGATGGTGATAAAACAGGGATCCCAAGCTGAAAGAGACATTCCTGAGCTGAAAGATCAAATCTAGGTAAGGTGCCGCCATTACTTTTTGACTGAGTATGGTTCGCTTTATTTCTGATTTAAAAATATTAATAACACGTTTACAGTCCCGTGTTATCGAAGGAAACTAATAGATTCAAATTTCTCTTTAAATTCACAAACAATGTTTTTTGTAAAGGCATAATACGTCAAATAGATCCTCAACTGGATCTAGAAGATCTTATTAAGGAAATTGAGTCACCATATAAAATAGAAAATGCTAAAAGAATGAATCGCAGGGTAAAAAAGGACGGAAAAACGGAATATGTACCTACAGGCACAGTCCTGGTCACATTTGAAGGAATAATCCTTCCCAAATTTATTTCTGTCTATGGTTTACCATTGCCAGTTATTACGTATGTTCCACCAGTTACACAGTATTTTCATGTTATAAGTACGGACACTAAAACTCAATGTAAAGGAAAACGAATTTGCCCCAACTGTGGAAGAGAAGATCATGAAGATATTGATTTTAGTGTGAAACTAAATGTATACATTGTAAAAGCACTGAACATAAGGCATATTATAAATCTTGCCCTGAATTTATTAGACAACAAAATATTAAAACGTTGATGGCTTTTGAAAATATTACATATATTGATGCGGATATGCAGATTCCTAAAGCAAATCTAAATCGTAGTGGATTTATTCCAACCCCCAAGAATTCCCAGCTATTACAAGTAGAACGGAACCTAACAGGATCAATGTTAATCAAAGACAGCAAGTCTACAACGAAAATAATCAAGGGAACAAAAGATCGTACAGACAAGCAGTGGGATCATCCCCAAAAAGAAAAGCAATTCCTAGTCAAGGATATGACAAAAATGCCCATAATAGTCAATTATTTTTCCCAAACTCCAGAGAAGACCCATTTAACAAAGACACCTATTCGACCGTAATTAGGCCTAGTTGCAGTGCCACGCAATCATCGCAAAATCATATGAACAATTTAACACAAACAAAATGACAATGTAATGCAAGAAATATATTTTACTTAATAAAATTCTCAGAAGCAGATAAACAAAAACTAAAAGATCTATTGTTTACTAGAGAAATAAGAAGAGATCGAGATAGACCGGACCCTCCAAAAAAAAGTAATCAGAACGTCTTAAAAATACCAACTTAAAAAAAAAAAAAATAAAAAAAAATACCCTATTAAATAAGATTATTAGTATTATAAATATATACATATATCAAAAATAGAAGATAAATATTATTTTAGCTTTTGAAAATGGATAACTATCATTTAAGAGTAATGCAGTGGAACATACGCAGTTTTTATTCAAATAGGGGCAACCTCATTAGTTTTATAGAGCAATATGACCCAGATGTTATAATTTTAAATGAAACTTGGCTCAAGCAAAATTACTCTATTGGCATAAAACAGTATAAAATCTATAGACAAGACAGAATAGATGGTTATGGTGGTATTGCCACTTTGGTTAAAACAAAATATTTATCTGAAATAACTACCAACTTCCAAACTAACACACTTGGGGGTGGCACCTACCAAGCGTCCCCGGGTGGCGGATTGGGGATCGGCCAGGTCTCTCACGGAATCTGGCTAGTGGCGATTATAAGTAGGGTGAGAGAAGATAAAATTCTCAAAATCCTTTGCGGTCGCTGCGCGGGACCACCACCAGTGCTCACATCTAGTGATACCTGGTACTCTCTTCTCTCCTTTCTTAAACTAGTCTTGGGAGATAAGCTTTAATCTTTCTATCGGCCTCCCTTGGCCAACCCTTGCTCTTCCAAGCCCCTACGCCATTGGGTTTCCAAGGGCTAGAGCTACTCATTTTCCCACTACTTCTTCCTCTTCTTCTACAACCCAATCCCAAGGTGGTGAGGACATCCGTGCCGAAGGGATGCGTGGCACATGGGAGATGTGTCTTTAACAAGCCCTCCAGAATACCTGGCGGCCCTTCTGGAGTAAGTAGCCTTGTCCCAGTAAGCGGCTCTGCTGGGATGGACCTCCTTTCCGCACCACTCGTGGGAATCGTATGGATTCAAAAGAGAAAACAATCCAACTCAGATGGAGGTGGAGGAAGGTCATAAAGACCAAGCCTCACCTACGTCGAGGTAAACCGCGCTGGACTTGAACCTGCAGGCACTAACCCTGCAGCTCAAGAAACCCAGCAAAAGCGGAAGCCCAACCTCGAGCGCAGGTTGTCTGGGCACAGCGCCGGAAACTTGAATTGAGGCGGCCAAAGCTAGAGGTGAACCTATTAAACCCAGGAAGCCCAGGGCAAATAGGAAACTAAAGCCAATCTGGAGGCTGAGAAACCTTCAGGCAGCAAAGCCGAGTCTGGGGAACCGAACCCAAGGCAAGGCAACGGAAGTGCTCCGCAATCAGCACACCGTCACCCTGTGCGAGACAAAACCAAGAAAGGCCGGTCTGGAGCATGTACAGGTAAAACCCAGTACAACAACTGGGGCAACCTTCAAACAGGCCTCACAGGCCACAAAATGGCAGTCTCGTGGACTCGTTCGGAAGGAAAACTCACCGCGGAACAGTCCAAACAGATTCAGATGGCGATGACTCGGGAGATCTTTAAGTCTCCAGCGGGGAGGGGCCGCAGTTTGCGGGTAGCTACCCGCAGGCTGGGGTACTTTTCGTAACCTGCGTAAACGATCACGCCAGAGACTGGCTAATGGACAAAGTTCCAAAATTCAACCCTGGGAGGGGGCGACCCTTAGAGTAGGATACGCTAAGGACGTTGTCAAAACTGCCAAGGTTGTGACATTTATAACAACGGAACTCCTTGATGACAAGGAGCCGGGTAAAATCCTTCAGAATCTGGGATCCAAAACAAGGATCTCAATACAGGTGACTGGAGGCTCATCAGCAGCCGTAGTGAGAAACAGGGCATCACCCTTGTACTTGCTATGGACGAACACGCCCGAAGGAATTGGGCAAGAGGGGCTACCAAGCCTTTCTGGGCCTAAACCCAATCACCTTCAGAGTGACCAAAACACGCAAACAGGAGTCTGCAGGAACTGCGGGTGCTTCAAGCAAACCTGCAGATAACAGGGCAGCCATGGCTGTCCCATGCAGGCTCCTATCACGTGGAGACGCGGACATAGCCCTCATACAAGAACCTTGGCTTTAAAGGAAAAGTTGGGGGCTTGCGAAGCCGAGGTAAGTAATATGACTCCAACTCTGGTAATGTCAGATCCTGCATATTTATTAAGAAGGAATTACATGCCTTAAAGCTGACTGAATTCTGTTCTAGGGACCAGGCGGCGGTAAGGCTGAAATACATCATGGAAGGTGTATGGACTAAGCTGTCCTCGCTTCAACCTATCTTCCATATGATGCAATCGATCCACCCCATCTGAGGAACTCCGCCAGTTGGAGCAATTCTGTAGGCGCTCTAACCTACAGCTCATTATTGGGATGGATGCCAACCACACCACACTGCTTGGGGAAGCAGTGATATCAACAGGAGAGGTGAGAATCTTTAGACTTTATTATTTCTGAAAATTTAGAGGTATTAAATAGGGGGAATGAACCTACTTTGTGACTAGAGCCCGTAAAGAGGTAATCGACGTTACTTTGGCATCTCCGCGTATACGATCCCAGGTAACTCGGTGGTATGTATCTGAGGAACCGTCGCTGTCTGATCACAGGCACATCTTTCTGGCGATCTCTGCATTTCAGAGGCCAATGGGGAGTACCGTGATCCGAGGAACACGGACTGGGAGAAATACAAGGAAACTTTGACCATCAACTGCAGTAACGTCAAAACCAGCATTAGGAATACTACTGACAAGAGCTTGCTTCCTGTGAACTACTGGAGGCTATTACAAACTCTTATCAGAATAACTGTCCCTAGTAAAGCAAACCGCCAGGAAAAAGTCTACCTGGTGGAATAACGAACTTCTGGAGCTAAGGAAAAACCCGCAGACTGTTCAACAGAGCGAAGAAAACAGGTGAGTGGGATGAATATCAATCTGCACTCACCGAATACAATAAACGGGTCCGAAGGCTAAACTGGATTCATGGAGGAAATACTGCCAGGAGGTTGAAAATACCAGCACGGCAGCCAGACTCCAAAAATTCTGCCTAAAGATCCGGTCAATCCTATTGGCACTCTAAAAAACCAGATGGAACCTACTCTGAAACTGGCAGGGAAACATTGGATTTTGCTCAAACACATCTACCAGGATCAAGAGAAACTCAACCTAATGAGACCTACCCAGACGTCAATGTTCCGAATATTCGGCCCACAAGAAGCGACTTGGGAAGTAGCAAAGGAAATCATAACCTACGAAAAATCGAGTGGGAATTGAATCATTTGAAGCCTACAAAGCACCTGGACCTGATGGGATAATCCCAGCACTACTACACAGGGAAAGCAAACCCTAGTTCCACTGCTTTGCAAACTCTTCCGTGCAAGCCTAGCTACGAGCTATTTGCCCAATGCATGAGCAGACTAAAATGGTCTTCATTCCAAAGCCGGGTAAGGACTGCTCCCAGCAAAGGGACTTAGACCAATTACATTGTCGTCTTTTATGATAAAAACAATGGAAAACTGATCGACAGGTATGTCAGGAAAACTCTCTGACAGAGAGGCCACTCCACAAAAACCAACATGCCTATCAGTCAGAAAATCATGCGAATCTGCTCATCATCAACTGGTGACCAATTAGAACTCGCACTGAACAAGGAAATCAACACTTGCTGCATTTCTTGGACATTGAGGGAGCTTTGATCGAACCTCCTTCAACTCAATGGCCGCGGCTCTTGCCAGACATAATGTTAACGACACCATTTGTAGGTGGATAAACAACATGTTACTTGGCAGACGAGCGCAAGCAACGTTATTCAGCAAACAATGGAGGTGTCAGTGGTCCAAGGATGCCCACAGGGAGGGGTTCATCCCCACTACTGTGGATATAGTTGTTGACGAACCCTGGTGGAACTGAATAATAAGGCTTTTCCAGGGGATGGGATGACATCACTATACTTGTCGTGGGAAGCATAACAAAAGAACTCGGAGCTTATGCACAGGGCACAGAGAATTGTGGAGGGATGGTGCAACAAGGAAAACCTTACTGTTAATCCTGGCAAAACTGCGCTAATACCTTCACTAGACGAAGGAAGCTGGATGATTTAAAATCTCCTCACTTCTTCGGTACCACACTCGGCTATGTTCAGGAGGTAAAGTACCTTGGATTAACTCTGGATTCTAAGCTAACCTGAATCCACATATGCAGAATGTGATTAATAAGGGCAAAATGGCTCTAATGGCTACCAAAAGAGCTGTGGGGAAGAATTGGGGATTTCAGCCACGCATAGTACACTGGTTGTACACTGCTGTGGTAAGACCCATGATAACCTACGGTTCAACTATCTGGTGGCCAAAATAGAACAGAGAGAAAAGCAGAGCTGGAGTTATCCAAACTCCAGCGACTAGCATGTCTCTGTATAACGGGAGCTATTAGAAGCACTCCAACTGCAGCCATGGAAACCCTACTAAGCCCCCCTCTTGGTATAATTATTAAGGCGGAGGCGAGGATTGGGGCATACAAGCTGAAATGTAACGGCAACTGGTGCTCTGGGCCTGCCCTAGGACACACCAGAATAACGAGCAGTATCACAAACCCATATTTGAGATGGGCAGTGATACAATGCCAAAACGGATAAATAGACACAGACCATACAAAACCCAGCTTACCTGGGGCGGTAGTGAGCGATCTCCTGGTCAGTCTCGGAATTTGGTTTGGTATACCGATGGATCCAAGACTGACAATGGAGCCGGCGCAGGAATACAAGGTATGACCCCAGGTTCAATGCTTATGCTTCCTGGGGAAATATGCCACTGTTTTCCAGGCGGAAATATATGCCATTGAACTTTGTCTGCGAGAGAACTTGAGGAGGGAGATATAAGGGCAGGGACATTAACTTCTCTGATAGTCAAGCGGCCATAAAAGCTTTGGCATCCCAACAAGTCAACTCAAGGTTGGTTTGGAACTGTCTGCAATGCTCTAAACCTGGCTAACCACAACAAAGTTACACTTTCCTGGGTGCCAGGACACAGGGGAATACAGGGCAATGAAAATGCAGACTCCCTGGCCAGGCGGAGGCTCCGCAGCAATGTTTGTGGGTCCTGAACCTGTTTTTGGAATACCAAAGCCTCGGTTCGTGGCTACATGACTCGGTGGATTCAAACACAACATCAGTCATACTGGAACCACATTCCAAGGCAAAATCACAGTAAATCAATGCTGGACTCACCATCGAAAGCATTGACAAGTGAACTACTAAAACTAAATAGGAATCAGATTAGGATAGTGACAGGATTAATAACCGGACACTGCACCCTAAGAAAACATATGCACACTATGGGCATCTATAGAGAAGAACCCATTTGCAGACTATGTGACGAAGAGGAAGAGACAGCCTCTCACATCATATATGAGTGCCCGCACTTACATACTGGAGAACAAATCAAAACCTCATGGTGGACACTAACCACCAGAGGCTGGAGACCAGAAAAGAACAGTAAAGGCTACTACACCTGTCTAAGGTGTCAAACCTTTTAACTGAAACAAATACACAAGAGATACAACAAGCCCTGTAGGCCGCAGTGTCGAGGCGGACAAAACCCAACTTGTGTATTTACTTTATCAATCAATCAATCAACACAGCTTATATAGGTAATTTTAACGTTATAAATATTTATATTCCACCTATACAACAAATTACACTTAATTTTATGGAAAACATATTTGAAGGGTTGGAAGGACATGTTATTATGATGGGCGATTTAAACGCTCATCATGAGTTATGGGGTAGTGATAGGAGAAACAATAATGGTAGGGTGATATGTGAATTTCTTGATAATTCTAACTATGTATTACTAAATGATGGAAGACCCACACGTTTGGGAAATCCTTACCAAAATAACAGTTCAGTTGATATAACCGTTGTAAATGAAACTCTAGCCCTTAAGTGTCAATGGAATGTACTGGACGATTGTGGAAACAGTGACCATTTTCCAACAATATGCACTATGTCATCCAATTCCCCATCGTATGGAGTAGATGTGAAAAAAGCCACACATAAATGTAATTTTGCAAAAGCAGATTGGCAAAGATATTATGATTTATTAACAATTGAATTTAGCAATCAGCACATGGACGATCTTGATTATGAAAAATTTAATAATAGCATGCAGGATGCTGCTGAAGAAACTATCCCTCAAAAGTCACATTTACGAAAACCAAGCAATCCATGGTGGGACGAAAAAATGCTCTGCCCAAATCTTGATCAGAAAGAAAGCAATCGAAAATTATAAATTAGTGCCCTCCTTAGAAAACATTTACGTACCAAACAAATAATTGCCAAAGTTAACAGATTTCTTAAAAAGACAAAAAAAAGAAAACTTTAGAAATTTTTTGTGAAACTTTAAATAGAGATATGAGCGTAAGTTATATTTGGAAGACCATAAAAAGATTCTCAAATACTACAATACAAATTTTAGATACATTCCTCACCCCATGGATGGCTCAAGAGATTTTAAAAAAATACTCAAGAAACCACATAGTATATGAATTACAAATAAAATCCGTAGATCCAGTAAGCATAAAATATTTTACATTAAAATGAAATGGAAGCTAGCCTGAAGGGAAAAAAGACAAAGCAACTGGAATGGATAATATATCGATCAGATCAACAATTTACCTCCAATTGCTAAAAGAATATTACTTAACATTTTTAATAAATGTCTAGAAACCTCACTTATTCCAGAAGAATGGAAAAAGCAGTGCATCCTACCAATATTAAAACAAAATAGAAACAATAACAATCCGGATAATTTTAGAGCCATTGTTCTGTCATCCTGCAATGGAAAACTATTAGAAGGAATGATAAAAAATAGACTTGAATGGATAATAGAAAACAAAAAACTCCTAACATACTTCCAAACAGGGTTTCGAAAGGGAATGGGTACAATAAATAATGTAGCATATGTATCCTCATTTGTTCAACTAGCATTTAGTAAAGGTGAAACAGTAGTGGCGGTATTCTTAGATATCCAAGCTGCATATGATAATATCAATATTCAATTACTATATAACAAACTTATTAACTTTGATATACCAACAGAAATTTGCAATTTAATTCTGAGATTACTAAACAATAGTACACAGCATGGATAATCAAGGAGAAATTAATGGACCCATAATTACGTCAACAGGAATACCACAAGGATCACCGCTGAGCCCATTACTATTCAACTTATATATACAGGAGCTTTTCACACTAATCCCAGAGGACGTCACTCTACTAGGATATGCGGACGATATGGCCCTACTTATCAAAGGGGATAATGTATCCAAAATGGTTGGACGAATTAATTCAGCCTTAAACATTGTAAATAAATGGTTAAAAAAGAATAATCTGCAATTATCTAAGGAAAAATGTGAAGCAATCTGGTTTACAAAAGGTCATCGTAGAGAAATACCACCAAATATTACTATAGATAATAACGTTATTCAATTTAAAGACAATGTCAAGTACTTGGGAATAATCCTGGATAAGCATCTAAAATGGAACAAACAAATTGAAAATATGATAAACAAAGCTAAAAAGGGTCTTAACATTCTTAAAACTTTTTCTAAAGTATCATGGGGGGCAGATCCAAAATCCCTACACATGGCATTTAATGGTATAGTCAAATCACATTTGGATTATGGAGCAATACTGATAAAACCAACCTCCAAATCTTAACAAAATAAATCAAATTTCCATCAAGGCTTAAGACTTATTACTGGTTGCATGAAAAGTACACCTATAAACGCCCATTGGCAGAAACATCTGAAATCGACATGGAATCCAGGAGAATCAAATCAAATCAAATCAAATCAAATCAGTTTATTGGTGTCAACATACAAACGTACTTAATAATCAAATATATACAAAATAGCTAAAATATTAAAAGAAAATTCAAAAAACTAGTAGGGCCAAAAAGAGAATTAAAATTAGTCAAGGAACCTATATAAAAAAAAAAAAAAAATATATATATATATATAAAAAAAAAAAAAAAAAAATATATATATATTTTTCACAAACAAAACAAGATAAAATGGTGAAAAAAAAGAACAAAAAAAAAATGCAAATACAGGTGCACAGGAAAATTCCCACTAGACCACCTTTTTCAGAAGTCAGAGTTTAGGAATTCTTCCATTGAATAAATGCTTTTGATATTAATTTTTGTTTGATTTTACTTTTAAACTTGGAATATGGTAATTCAGAATGGGTATTTGTTGTAAACTTAAAGCCAGGAACCCTGACCACCCACCTTGTTGCGGATATATTGGGACCATTTGTTCATGTTTCTGTTTCAAATTATGGATATCTTGAACCCTATACTGGTCTTTATTCTTTGAACCCATAACAGATTTTCAAAATGTACACCGTTAAGGTGAGTATACCCATACTTAAAAAACAAGTTCAGTCATCCCTAAACACACCCCTCCCAATATTCTTATTGCCCTTTTTGCAAAGCAAACAATCTCTTTTGTGTGGGAGCCCCATGCTAGAATAGCATCGTGGCTACTGGTGGAACATACCGAAATATGCTGTTTTCAGAGTATTGTCAGAAGAACAATTAAGGCAAAAAGCATATATGGTGCCCTAACACCAGCCACAGCATCAATGTGAGAGTGCCACTGAAAAGGGGGATCCAGCTGAACCCCCAAAATTTAACTGTAGACTCCATTGGTTTTTCAGTTTGTCTTAAGGTGAAGATGACCTATTAGTTTTATCTGCATTTAGATGTAACTTCGCAAAACCATTCCTCAACTCTATTCTGCAGAAAATGCATTCTCATCTCCGCCTGCTCGAGGTATCCCCACATGCAAATTGTGTCTGGCAAAAAGTGTGTATTTTCCAAAAGTTCAATAAATGGCAGATCATTTATATAAATTAAGAATAATATAGGACCCAGTACTGAGCCCCGGGGCACTCCTATGGTGATTTCACTTTCGGCTGGGCCACCTCCCACCTCACAACCTGCTCCTGTTGGTTAAATAGGATTTTAATAGTGCAATATATCAGAAGAAAACCATATCCTTAAGTTTGCAACAGTATATCATGTGTAACGCAATCAAACCTTGCTTAAATCACAAAACAAGACACTGCTAAATGCTAAGTCATTAAATATGGCAAGAAGGGACCAGGCAAGGATTGCCATAACCGTGTTTTTATCTTTCCTAAAACCAAACTGGCAGGATTAAAAAGTTGTTGCTGTCAAAATATTTTATTATTTGAATGGAATGCACTTTTCAAATATCTTTAGATTATTGGTAACAAAGATATTGGTCGATAGTTTTCAGGCCTGTCCGGGTCACCTTTTGTAAATAGGTATAACCTTGGCCAATTTAAGTACATCCGGAAATGTTTACTCCTAAGACATCTGTTAATCATTTAGTAATCAATGATAAGGTTCTTTTATCGATTTAATCAGCCTAACATTTAATCCAAAAATATCCGACTTTCCTTATTTTTTAAATGGTCTATAATATCCTAATTTCTATAAAGGAGAAGAGAAAAAAAAAGGACTTTTTGGTATATCCAAGTTGGCTAAAAGTTGAATTGGATCATTATGAGATACAGGAATGTTCTTAATAGTTTCATGAGCAATATTTGAAAAATATTTATTGAATTTGTCTGCTGAGATGCTACATGCATTACTTTTTTTCCTTTGGGTCTGAAGTGTGGACATTATTTTTTATAACCCGCCATACAGCTCTGGTTGGATTTTGAGCTGGAATAAATGCTCATTAGCTTTTATTTTTGCTGTTCTTATAGCAGCTTTATAAATTTTTTTAAAAAATTTTTATATTCCTTTTTAATCCTACAGTTTCATATTGCCATAATTCACCAGTAGCCGTAAGTGATTCCGCATTGATCTTAAATTCTCATCAAACCATCTTACATTGGACCCTGATCAGACCTCACCTTAAGTCCTTTCGGAAAAGACTGGGTATATCCTTTCAAGACTATCCAAGAATCTTTCCACTCAACATTTAAACCTCATCAGTCACAAAGCTCCAATCATACAAAGAAACAAGATTATAAAATCCAACAAACCTCTCTGCGTCAATCCGACATTCTGCTGCTATGCAATACTTTGTCCCACCCAACAATGGGAGTTGCAGCTCCTCCCAGGTGATCGATTTCCTACAAAATGTTGGGAAATGAATAGGCTAAAATTTAGAAAACGTTTCTAAACATGCCCCGATCATTGTTTATATTGTTTGCTTAAAAACCCTATTTCCAACATACAGAGAGGTGAAGGCCTCCGGCTGATCTTATTAAAGTGGACATTAAAATCTCCTACCAAAATAATTTTTTTATTAATTCCAATTTTCCCAATACCGATTCCAATGAATCCAAAAATTCCAAAAAAACCCCCCGATGGGGACCTAACCGCTAAAACATATACATTGATACAAAAAAGTGTGAACAACATTCAAAACATTTTTCTAACAAAACATTTCAATATCATATTTTATTACATTAAAACTACTTTTACATATATTGCTACACCTCCGCCAGCATGGCTGACCTTGAAAATTTTGTTGTTTGAAAGAACTTAATTGTACACCTTTGCCTCTTCTGTCTTGAGCCAGTGTTCGATAGACAAACAATATTAATGGCAGTCTCTTCCAAGAAAGCCTCGAGTATTTATTGTTTTACAGATTGGGTGTTTATGTGTAGTAGATGCAACCCAGTCATGTTCTGGCCATTTGATGACGGCGCTGCAGGTTCTGAAAATGGTTTCGATAGCCCCTTAGGCCAAAGACTAGCATCGGGTATTTGGTTTTGTTTTCTTCAGGAACTTCCAATTTAAAAAACTTCTCGTTTTGTGTAAGGTTTTCATCTTCTGCCGACATCCAGTGTCCATATCGAGATTCTTCAGGAAGTGACAAAGCATTACGTCAACCTGGGAAAACCCGATAGAAAAGATAAGCTTTTTTTTCAGCAACTTTGAGGCCAGACAGATTCATTTGTTCCCACTAGTGGCTTGGGCCGGCTTCCCTGCACTGGTTTTTAAGCCGTTTTTGGTTACAAGATTCCAACCTGATTCAGTATTTCTTTTCTTTCAGTTGTTTGTTCACTGATAAAAACTTGCTCTTCAGGATTTAAGTCGTTCAGTCTTTTATCACAAACCTGTGTGGTTTCTGAAGAACCACGGTGACTTTTGTAGGTTTTTTCATCGATCTCAACATTTCTACTCAGACTCTTGTCTTCCAAATCTTTATATTCCTTATCTGGTTGACTTTTATTTTTATTTCGAAGTTTAAGGTTATGTTCTTCTGTTATTAAATTTACATCAAGGGCGTTAGCCTCGGCGTTAGCGCATGATGCCTCTTCTGTCGTGGATTTTTTGGCAAATGAACTAGTGGCGTTTTGGGCGAATGGGAAATTTTCTCGAGATTTGACAGCTGGAGTGGAGTTCCCGCCAATTTTTTGTTGCCCTTCCTTCTTTCATCATTCTTTTCTAAATTCTCAGCTTTCCTCAAGGAAACTTACTCTGTTTTTTAATTTTTCTTCATTCTCCTCTAGTTTAGTGATTTTTTGCTTTGAAGGTTTCCATCAGATCGGCGAGACTTTCAATATCGACTTTATGAGGTTAAGTCAGGAAGATCTTCAGCGTGGACACATACAGCCCTTTTCGCTCAGCAGCCTGCCTTAAACATGCAGGATGAAAGGTGTGACTGCACTTTTTACACTTTGCCACCGATGTAACAACTTTTTACAGTGATAACACAAACTTTTCTCCTTTTATTGCGGAACTATCAGCGATCTTGTCTTTATTGTCAGCCATTTTACAGAAAATGGCTAAGCTCAAAATTTGTTACAAAAATAAGTCAAATAAAGAATCACCCACTAATAAGGTTATTAAAAGATATTAAAAATCAAGTTTTACAAAAAACTACCTATTGGAAAAATAAAGAAACTCCATATCTGGTGGACGCTTTAATTAACTTGCAACAATATGAAAATAATCTCTACAAAGAGAACACACATCCCTGCTTTGAACTGGATTATGACTTTCAGATAGAAAATCTTATAGTTATTGATCTAGAGTTAAGTAAATTAGAAACAAATACTGTAAGTAAATTCTGGGAAAGCATGAGTAATATAGCCAAAAACTATACATTAATTTATACGGATGCATCAAAATTAGAGGAGAGAGTGGGAATTGGAGTATATATTCCAAAATTTAACATCAACTATTCAGGTAGAGTAACTGATAATTTAAATATATGCTCAGCGGAAATAGCAGCAATAAATAAGGCTTGTACCATTTGCCTCTCTGAGAATATACAGAAAGTTTTAATATTAACAGACTCACAAAGCGCTATCGACAAACTTAAACAAATGAAAATAGACTCAAATAATGATTATATCTCCTTACTTACAAAACAAATGATTGTAGAGGCCAGACAAAATGGCACTGATATTTTATAGCATGGATACCTGGACACCAAATATCCCAGGAAACGGCATGTAGATAAATTAGCGAAAAAGGCTGTGAATTAACACACCAATAAATCTAGAACTCGACAAGGCCGATATCCTTACATCCTAAAAGAATATAAAACAAAATTCGAAAAATCCTGGAAGGAAACATGTAAGGGAAAATGACAAGAATGGCACAAAATTTTCCATGAAACCCTGGCATCAAAAAACCCATTATATAAACAGAAGGCATTTAACCACAATAGTTCGAATGAGAACGGGACATTGTCAAACCAAAAAACATTTATACAAGATTGGAGTCCAAGATAGCCCTAACTGTGAGTGTGGTCAAGAGGAAGACCTTAACACATATTCTTTACATGTCCAATTAACATGATACCTAATACTGGATTTATATACTGAAATAGGCAATAGTGGAATCACCCGGCCCTTCGATATAAACATAGTCCTGGCTAATATTAATAAATTATTTAATAAAATTACTCAACAGATTTTTAAATTATAACAACATTAAGGTATAAAAAGCTCTATAAATCCTGTCTTTTAGTCCTTGGGAATAAATGTTATCCGAGGCGACATTTTCGGGTGTAAGACGCTCGCCGTCGCCCCGAAGCGTGAAAAGTGACTTCCCTTTGTACTGTCTGTCTTACTAATAACCAATTTTCTAAAACTAAATGGAGTATTTAAAAAAAAAATCAAATAGTAAAAGTATTCATCAGTGAAATGTAACTGTATAGTGTATTAACTAATATAGTGTAAATGTCGGGATAACCGGGAGTTTAGTGCTCGCAATCCGGCTAATCCTACGGGCTAGAGCTGGTAAACCGTCCAGTGGATGAAAGCCAAAAATGAATGAAGAAGAAGAAGAAGAAAAATTGTTGGAAACCTCTAGACATTAGGCCTATGTATACTTTGATATGTTATTATATATTTTATATTTTATTTAATATTAAGTTAGTAAATACTAGCAATAAGGGAATAATAAAGTAAATACAATATAGTGGGCCACTAAGACGACCCCGCACCCAATTAATAATCCCTAGATAGTTTTGTTGGACTTTTTGAAAATAAAAATATTTTGCTTTTGGTGGTGTGTTTTGTTAAAAATAATGACTATAGAAACGTAAGAATAAATAAATCTTAATAAATAATAAATGCTTTACCATAAAATCAGTTTAGCTGTGACAACTTTCAAGAAGGAGGAATTTTAGAAAAGTTTATGTGTTTTTGAGGTGAGTTCTAAGTAGGGTGTTATAACTTAAAAACTAAAAGTGTCCGGCAAAATTTGACTTTTAAGGTTCGTGTAAATTAGCAATAATATTGCGACATTTATTGTTTATTATTTGTCTACGCCTGTGTAAACATGACTGAGACCAAAGTTGCCAGAGCACATTTCTTCTCTCTTGGTGATCTCAGCAAGTAAGAACATTGTTAATGTAAACATCCTGCTAGGTGTGTTCTGAAAAAGACATCTTAATTCCAGATGTGTTGGAAAGTTTTCGCGATAGCATTGTAGTGTGTGTATATTTCATTTGAAAAATTGCTGAAAAAAAGACCTGGTCAAAGAACGAGACATTTTCTTTAATTACAGAATGGGAAGTTGTACTCAGAATTATGGAATGTTAAAAGTACAAATTTTAGGAATAGGATTAAAAAACAAAATGCGTTGAAAGGATTAGCTAAAAAATTTGAAACAGTTGAAAGTGAAATTTCTAGAAATTTACACAATCTGAGGACGCAGTTTCACCAAGAAATAAGAAGACTGAAAACAAAGAAAAAAAAAACAGAGTCGTTCACTAGCTGTGATAGCACAACGCATTTGTGTATCACGTTTGCTAATGCGTGGTCCGACTAATTTTAAATGATAGTCAAAATCAGTCTTTGACATTCGCAAAAAATTGTCAAGTTGAGAAGGGTCTTTTATTCTCAATTCGGACAACAATGTTTCCAGATTTTCATGATTACACCTTCTTAATATCCGTTCTCTTGCCCATATTTTCTTTTTCTTTTTAGTTTTTTTAATAAACATAACACGGTATATACAGCGGCATATCTACTTTGTTGGGCAGACATTCTCAATTAAAAAAAATCCTCCAATACACTCACAATCACGAACGCGATGTACAGATAAAGCAAGAGTTACAATATCAGTGTAAACATAAAAGACATAATTTTTGCAAAAATACCCGGCATTTTCTATTGAAACCACTTGCTGACAGCAAGTTTATGTAGCAATAAATGTCGCAATATTATTGCTAATGTACACGAACCTTTAGATTCGTGATCAGCGCCCCAAAACACCCCTGTATACTAAATTTCAATTAAATCGGCCGTGGGCTCCATAAGTAAAAAATTACCATAATTCCTTAACAAAATATAGTGTTAAAATTTTAAAACTCCTTTTTAAATTATTCATGCTTTTTTTAAATCATACTGATTAAACTCATGATTTTAATCAATTGTTTTTAATCATCTCAACCATGATTGCAAGACATTGCAAGGCCCTGCAGCATGCTAGACACTGTTTTACACACTGCGAGATACTGTATGGTATAGCGAAACATTGCAAAGTACTGCAAGACTTGCCTGTGCTTGCCTTTAATAAAATTTGTACACCTATTGCAGAGATTGAAAAACCCCGATTTGTACTTACTTGTTAATTTTCAAAAGAAAATTCCTACCTCAAAATCAACATCAGAATTATCCGATAAATCTTCAACATCTTCATCATCCCCAATAGTCCGAATTAGATCTTTAAAAGTACTTCCATTTGCCATGGCGATCGAAGTATATAAAATAAAAAATAATAAAATACCAACCAACAGTTGAACCTTTTTTTAAACGAGGTTATGTCAACTGCAATACAACAAGCGTGTGACCGTAGACTTATGGAGGTTAGGTAAAGAAGCACCCTCTCTTATGGCTGTTTTGCTCAAAAAGTGGACCCAGAATAGCATTAAATAGGAGGCGCTGGCGTAGCTAAGAGAACCAAAGTGAAGTTTAAAGCCGGAGTCTCATGCATCCTTTGACGAGTCATCTCGAAAGTATTTTTGATTGGTCAGAACATGTTGCGCCACAATGTTCTGACCAATCAAAATACTTTCGATCATGATCGGATCGTTTGGAAAGCGGATGCAATACAACTAAGAGGATTTACTGGTTTAAAACAAGGAAGTTTAAAGGTTTTTATGGAAAGTCTCCAATACTATAGAACAAAAATTGTTCCAGGCGTGCAGGGCAGCGGGATAATCCATGCGCGTGGTTTATCTTTAGGCTATGCCATGCTAGAACAAATTTTCAGGCGCAATGATTAGCGGAATTGCTAAAAGGTGGATTTCCATAATTATTCTTCGTTACTTTCTATAAAATTGACATCATCAAATGTCAAATTCCAACATTCACTGTTTTTTTTTATTTTTTGCTCAAAATTGTTGGTTATTAAAGGATACTACTATAGAATATTTAAAATTATTGTGTAATATTAGATTTTATATCATCTGATATAATATGAAAAGAATATATAGATGGCGCCACTTTACTGCCTTCTATTTAAATGGTCGATATTTTTGGAAGTTTTGTATTTTTACCAAAAATCTTTGTAAATAAATAAAAACACGATTTTTTAAAATAAATTTCAAACATTGTATGATAGTATTATGTACTTATCACCAATTTTGTGATAAAAGAAGGGCAAGATAGTGTAAATAAGTTTAATCTACTCCTAAGATTCTGGTTGTACATTAAAAAGTGAAAATTTTTATAACTGCTTTTTAGGCATATACTAACAGTGGTTAAAAATGTTTAGTAACCTTTGGTACCTGAGTATCCATTGTAACAGTATGCGTTAAATATTATGTGTGTACAGTATGTCGAGCTTAAAAAGTTGATAATGCAAGATTAAGAAACCAAAAATCTAATTTATTTTTAAACAAATGGTATTGTCTCGAAAGTTGCCTCCTCTCCGATTTTGATCAAATTTGGTATACAGAGGTTTTTGGGCGCTGATTACAAATCTGAAAAAATATCTTTTCGGCAATGTTTCGTTTCCGAGATCTTCATCATCAAAGTTGAAAATAAACTAACCTCATTTTCACTATATTCTCCCTCTTTTGTATTTTCTGATTTTTAACTAAAGTGGCACACGATATTTTATAAACACCTTTTAAAACCTTGTATTTTTATTTATTTTACATCTTTTTTCCATTAAATTGCGAACTTTTAAGTTCAAAGGCAGCAGCCATATTTGCTTAAAAAATAGAAGTGTAAAAAAGGTGTAAAATAAACATAAAAAAAAAGTTTTTAAAAGGTGTTTGTGAAATATTGTCTGCCAATTTAGTGTAAAAATCAAGAATTTTGTGCAAAAAGAAGGAGGAATAGTGTAAATAAGGTTAGTTTGATTTTCAATTTTGATGATGAATATCTCGAAAACGAAACATTGCCGAATTTTTTTTTTAGATTTGTAATCAGCGCCCCAAAATTGTACTTCCTTTCATTCAATTAGAGCAGTCTTTCTCAAAGTGGGCGATAACGCCCCCTTGTGGGCGCTGGAGGCCTAGAGGGGGGCGGTAAGGGACCCAGAAAAAATTGGGGGGCGCTGATGTGATTTGGGGGGGCGATGGGTGATTTGTAACTTCAGCTACTTCATATTTTGGAATTCACTAAAATTAAAATTCTATACTACACAACATCCATTTATTAGTTCATATTTTTATCCTATTTTATTGTATAAATATAAATTAAAAATATATTAAATATTTAATCTTTTCAATCCGTTCACAACGCTATTTATATCTTAAGATATTTAGTAATAGATATCAAACACTGAAAGATATTCGTGCCTTCAAGTGTCGCAGGTGAGGTGCCCACCTCCGAAGATACATGGTAAAAATATGTATATATTGTTGCGGCTAAGCAGAGTACTTTCCGAACGCGGGATTTTTTTATGTACCTAATCTAGTAAAATTAAAGAAAAAATAAAATTAAACTTAGAAGGTTTAATTATAATTTACGTATGGCGCGAACAAATATTGTACAATTTATTTGTGCAATCCTGTATTTTAGTCCTTCAACGCTCGTCGGTCCGTGTTTGCGAAGTGCAGGTGCTCAAATACACAGCCGCGGTTAGCGACCGTCCGGCAACTGACGTGAGTAGAGGTGTGTCGTTCGTGAACGATTCGTTTAAAAAGAACGAATCAGTGCACTGATTCGAATAAATTAATTCCCTGATCCGAATCGTTTTTGATCCACTTGCTCGATCGCTCTGCGATGAATAACGAACCTAGTTTTGATTCGTTTCAGGTCACTAAGTCAGAATCAGACTTGAACTGGAAGATTCGGTAATTCGGTCTTTTATGACGGCAAATCGGTCGTTTTTGTGCTACGACCTGAAAAGTGGCGAGCGGTCTGTTATATTTCGATTTTGTTCATATTACCAGAGGTCAGAGGCAAACAATTTATGCGTATTGTCGGTTTGAGTCAATTTTGGCTATATACCTATTTGGCAATTAACAGAACTTTTTTTCTTTGTTTTAACTATTCTTTTGAACAAAGACTTAATTTGGAGGTACATTTGTTGGTTTTATTGATTATAGTTTTTGAAAGTTCTTTTTAAATATATTTTTTAAAATAATAATTATACCAAAATAAAATAAATGCAAATAAATTCTTTACTTAAAATAACTTTTACATTTTTTGTGGAATTCAAAACCGATCGAGTTCGACCGGCATCATACTAACGTGAATCGGTTGCGAACTAATCTTTTCCAGTGAATGAATCAAATGAATTGATTCAGTAGAAAGATTCTAACTTTTCACCTTTAGACGTGACCTTTTGCCGCATGCACGCATCGCACTCGC
The DNA here is from genome assembly GCA_019359885.1 of Listronotus oregonensis. NCBI lineage: Eukaryota > Metazoa > Arthropoda > Insecta > Coleoptera > Curculionidae > Listronotus > Listronotus oregonensis. The sequence goes on along the minus strand of JAHBCN010008489.1, from coordinate 1,073 downwards.
TCGCCCTCCCGTCACTCCGCCCGCTACCCCGATACTCTTAATAATATTGTAAAGTTGAATTATAATTGCTCAATGTTGATAATTTTGAATAAAAGATACTCTTAATATTGTAAAGTTGCATTATTAGTGCTCTCTCTGGTTAGAAAAGTGTCGCTTAGAATATAGTTTAATTAAATTCCAGGCAAGACTAATATGTTATTGAGATTTTTAAGGTAAAAAAAATGGGGGCGCTACAAAATAACTGTTTTTCAAAGTGGGCGTTAGACAAAATAAGTTTGGGAACCTCTGAATTAGAGGGACCTGTATATATTAAAATTTGCCTGGTCTGCCCAGTAATCAATAATTTTGATCTTTTAAAAGAGTGTACTAAATTATTAAATGAAATAAAAGTACCTAAATGTAAACCTTATTTCTTTTTAATAATCCACAGAAATACACAAACATTGTGGAAATCATCTAAAAGATAGTTAAGATTGCCTTACTTTTCTCACTAATATTTCCTATGAAATTTTCATTTTCTATTATTCATAATTGATATATTATTATTTATTCGGTTACCTAACGTTACGTCTTATAAGAAGCATCTAATTTAAATATAAAAAATACTTACCTAAAGTTAAAAAGACGGGTATAGTTTGTCCAAGCTAACATTTTTGTGTTGGCTTACATGTTCAAAAACAAAAATTACTAGACTCAACGTCAAAATCAGCTGATTGGCGTAAATCACCCAGTAATGGATTAACGGCGTTTCAATTTTTGTATTAATTTTTTTTGTGTTTGGGTGCGTTATTTTGTGTTTTAAAGTAATTAGTGAGATTAGAGATTACTCTGCAGTGTTTTAATTTTTTTTTTGTGTGAATTATTTCACATTTTTTTTATTTAATAATTTATTTTATGTTAGACTAAGTTTTTATTTTTATTGGTTTTAAGAAAAACCACTAGAATAGATATTTTTAGTGTATAAATCACTATGATTACTGTATTTCCAGTTTGGAAAAAACTTCGAAACCCACTTCAGAGCTGTGATGAGTCGGAGGTAAGAAAATATAACCTAATAAATATTTTTTGAAAAA